>JACEVL010001569.1:340000-572500 GCA_020284085.1 Aporrectodea caliginosa
AACAACTCGTTACCCGAATAAAATGTATTTATGTATACATGTATGAATGTATGTAAACGTTATCGTAATCGTAAACTTCGAATTCATAAAGCGTCACTTGAGTTAAGAGCAGGGAACCAGTTTATTCACGAGCGCTGTATGTATGAATACATGTATGAATGCATATATGCATATATGTAAATATATATGTATGTATGTATGCATGGCATTGCACGCATGTGTATAATCATGTATATATATAAATGAATGCGTATGTAGGTATTCATGTATGTATCTATAATCTATGCATGTATGTAGGTATGTCTGCATATATGTCTCATGTATGTATGTATGTTTCTGATTATATCTGAATAATGTGGCGTCTTTAATAAATTTGCAAAAGCGTTGAGTTGCTGATGCTGAGGTTCTTTTGTCTCACACGCACACAGAAACATATATGTATATATATATATATATATATATATATATATATATATATATATATATATATATATATAATATATATGTTTGTGTGTCTGTTTATATGTGTATATATATAGGCCTATATATATTTGCGTATATATACATTTAATAAATTAGAGTAAGCATTAGACTGGAAACAAAGAGCTCTTCGACTTCTCTTTTACTGGAACATAAAATTCACCAAAGGATCTGCCCCTCTCTCTCTCCCGCCCCTTCATCTCCCTTATTTCGGACCGTCATTTGCTTCGTTAATATTGGCGCTATAACATTCTTCGTCACGTGCACCGAACGCTCTCTTCCGGTTCAATATTTGGATGGCATTATTTCAGCCCGAACGAAGTTTGCTTAAAGACAGCTTATTATGACACACAGGGGCTCCTCTTCTGTGGTGCTCGGTGCTCTATACTCTGCTGGCATATGGTGTAACACTGCGATGGGATAACATAGGCAGCCTTAAAATTCAAAATGACACCCTTGGTCGTATCTACTTATATGGACGAATCGATCTCTCGAAAGGGTTGTCATCGACCTGGAAAAATAGGCCATCGTAGAATTGGGAAAAGGACTGCATGGTTGTAAAACGCCAATGTATGTATGTATGTATGTATGTATGTTTGTATGTATGTATGTATATATGTATGCATGTATGTATGTATGTATGTAGGCTATATATGTATGTCTGTATAATATGTATGTATGTATGTATGTATTTATGTATGCATGTATGTATGTAGATGACACAAATGTTTTTCTCTCTCATAAATCATTTGACAGATTGTTAGAGCTTGTTAATTTTGAACTTATAGCTGTCGCCGACTGGTTCAAGGCCAATAGACTTTCGCTTAACTTGTCTAAAACGAATTTTGTCCTTTTTCGCTCTCATAGAAAATCGGTCCCTCTTCAAAATTTTGAAGTATCCATTGATAATACAGCCATCTCGCAAGTAAAATCTTATAAATTTCTTGGTGTTTATGTCGATGAGCACCTGACGTGGAAGGAGCACATTAAAAACTTATCTACTAAAATTGCTAAGAATATAGGAATATTGTCTCGCATTTCTTATTTATTACCTCGCAACATTCTCATTAATTTGTATTACTCTCTTATTTATCCATATCTGGCCTACTGTAATATTGCTTGGGCTTCCACGTATCATTCCCGGCTTAAGAGATTAATTGTACTTCAGAAGCGGGCTGTACGCATCATCGCAGGTAGCTCCTTTAATTCTCATACTCATCCAATTTTTCATGACTTTAATATTTTGCCTGTTGAACAAATTAATAAATTACAGATTATTGAATTTATGTTTCGCTTTACTCATAACTTACTCCCCTGTGCCTTTGCAGGCTATTTTTCTAGTACGTCTGACCTTCACGATCACAATACTAGATCGCGGGGTGCTTACAGCGGGAATTTTGCTCGCACTAACTCTCGACTGTTCTCAATTAAATGTGTCGGACCTTCTGTTTGGAATAGTCTATCCCATGCTATCCGTAGCTTGCCTAATCTGTCATCATTTAAAAAATCAGTACGTGCATACTTAATCGATCAAAATGAATAAATACTATATGATATTCTGCTTTAATAGTTAAGGTTTTTGTATATATAATTGCAATACGGTTCTGCATTATTTATTCTTAATTTTTCATTACGGTTCTGCTTAAATTTTCAGTTCTGTTTACTAGTTAAGGTTTTTGTCTTAATTTTACATTACGGTTCTGCTTAAATTTTCAGTTCTGTTTACTAGTTAAGGTTTTTGTCTTAATTTTACATTACGGTTCTGCTTAAATTTTCAGTTCTGTTTACTAGTTAAGGTTTTTGTCTTAATTTTACATTATGGTTCTGCTTAAATTTTCAGTTCTATTTACTAGTTAAGGTTTTTGTCTTTATTTTACATTACGGTTCTCTTTATGCTTCATAGTCCAGTTGGACTTATAACGGTCAATCATTTGTCATTCTACAGTTGTCTCATGGTACAAGGGTGACCCTAATAAGCGGGACCATGGTCCCTTCTGGGTCTTCCTGTTGTATCCCTTGCAATGTTGCTGGTTACTGTGTTAAGTGTCATTATGTTGGTTGTACTGGGAACAATAAACGATTGATTGATTGATTGATTGATTGATTGATTGATTGATTGATTGATTGATTGATGTATGTAGGCCTATGTATGCATGCATGTATGCATGTATCATGTATATATCAGGACACTTGATATATGGCGTTTTAAGTACCTGAAAAGGGCGCCAATGGTATGCGTGATATCTAATCTATTATGGTCACTTATATAGCGCTGGTTATCGTAGAGCATAGTCCATCCGTCAATGGTCGCTTTTAAGCAGAAGAGCATTCCGAATTGGCTGCAGTCTTTTGGACGGACAGAAAAATGCCAACGGAATGTAGAAGGGTATCTAATCTAACTTATGTGGTGCTGACATCGCAAAGCACAGGGCATCAATCGATGGGGGCTTTTAAGCGATGGCACAGTACCTTTGACGTAGCCCCGACGAGGTCTCAGACATCGGTGGAAACAGGCCATGGATGATTAGAGGGAGATTTTCTAAAGTCAGACACCAGATAGGCAGCATCGTCAGTGACCTCTGCTCTCGAAAACTAATTGTTTTCAACGAGTTACAGAATCAGAGATATGAAAACAAATTCCAAGAGATAAAAGCATCTGCATTTGGTGGTGGGTGGTGGTTGTGGTAACGGCGGTGGTGGTTGTGGTGGTAGTGGTCGAGGTTGCGGCGTTACTGGTGGTACTAGTTGTGCAAGTGGTACTAGTGGTACTGGTGGTACTATTGGTACTGGTAGTGGAACTTGTGCTGAGGCTGGAGTCGGGCTCGGCGGTGGTGTAGTACGTACGAGTCAGAGCATTTACATAGAGCCTTTAGAAACTTTCAAAGATGCCGGACATATCTTTCTAACAGTTCTAAAAGACTCCACTTAAATAGAAGCTGAGTTTGAGGCTATAACTGGACAGAGAAAGGAATTCCTCAAATGTTTTGGGACCACACTGACTCCCAAGGCCAATCTGTCTCTACGAGAAGGGTTTTTACTTTAATTCTGTCGCTTTTAATTGGTACACGACCTTTTGCGTGTATTTCGTATTTGATGGTGAAAGTGATGATGATGGTATTAGTAATGATGACGGCGACGATGATGAGGATGAGGAGGACTTTGACGATGATGACGATAATGACGATGATGCTGATGAAGATGATGATGTTGATGATGCTTATTATGAAGATGATGATGTTGGCGATGATGACAATGACGACGATGTTTATGATGACGATAGTTATGCTGACGATGGTGATGATAACGATGATAATGATGACGATGATTCTTATGATGATATTGATGTTGATAATGTCTATGATGAAGATGATGATGGTGACGATGACGACAACGATGATGATCACGACGATGATTATTATGCCTATGAGGAAGTTGATGATAGTGATGATGACGATGACTCTGGCGGTAGTGATGATGTTGATGATGATTATGATGACAAGGATAACGACAATGATGACTATGACGATGACGACGATGCTTATGATGATGAATGTGATGATGATGACGACGCTGATGATGATGGTGAGGACCTTACCGAGTGGAAGAACGAGGAAGAAGGGAAACCAGCAGATGACGAAAACCCCAACGACGATTCCCAGGGTCTTGGCCGCCTTCTTCTCCCGGTGGAACTTGGCGATCTTGTGTGCGAGGGTGATCCTGCCCTGGGTCATGGTCGACTGCCTCCTCGAAGGGTCCTGCCCCGCCTGGGAGCCCCCAGAGATGGACGGAATGAGAGAGGGACGCTGCAGAGACGAATTCCGCATCCGGAATTGCGGATGTTGAGGTGACGGATGGACCACGGAACCGGAGGAACTCGGGATCTGTTGACTGATCCGCCGCCCACCCATCTGCCCCGTGTGTACCCTCAGCGCAATGGGGTCAGAGGTCGTGGGGGTCCTGGTGTTCGTCCTCTGGCGGGAGACCTTGATGCCGGACAGCAGGAACCTCGACTGGCTGAGGGCCTCGCGGTAGACCCGGAAGTAGACGACGAGGATGATCGTCAGGGGAATGTAGAAGGACCCAGCGACGGAGAAGAGAACGTACCCCGTCTGCTTCGTCACTTCGCAGACGGTGGGATCGACGGACGGGGGTTCCTTCCATCCGAACAGGGGCGCGATGGAGATGGCCAGGGACAGGACCCAGACCATGATGATGATGTACCCTGCCCTTGCCTCTGAGATGATGATGGAGTGCTGGAGGGGACGGGTGACCCCGACGTATCGGTCGATGCTGATCACACAGAGGCTGATGATGGATGCCGTACAGCAGAGGACGTCCAGGGCCGCCCAGACGTCGCAGAACAACTGACCGAAGGCCCAGTAGTCGAGCACCTCGAGGCTGGCGGAGAAGGGAAGGACCGTGGTACCGACGAGGAGGTCAGCCACGGCCAGGTTGGCGATGAAGTAGTGGGTCGTACCGCGCAGGTGACGGTTGATTCCGACCGCCAGGAGAACGAGGACGTTGCCGGCTGTTGTGATGACGGAGATGGAACCGAGGATCAAGGCCACGCACACGGTCCGTGCAAGGCCAAGGTCACCGGTGGTGGAAGAGGTGGAAGAGACGTTGGCAGACAGGAAGTCGTTGGTCGCGTTGGCAACAGCCGCGTCATCAGCCCAGATGAACTCGGTTGCTGTGGCAACGGTCTCTTGGTGATACAGACCCGGAATGAGCGTTGCTGTTACTAGTTCGGTTTCCATTTTTTTAAAGATGTCCTTTAATGGATTCCGTCTGTTGAGTAGGAAGTCCTTCCCAAGTGACTCTTTCCTATTGGATATGATCAGAGGAAGTCCTTCCAACGTGACTCTTTCCTATTGGATATGACCAGAGGAAGTCCTTCCCATGTGACTCTTTCCTATTGGATATGACCAGAGGAAGTCCTTCCAACGTGACTCTTTCCTATTGGATATGACCAGAGGAAGTCCTTCCCACGTGACTCTTTCCTATTGGATCTGACCAGAGGAAGTCCTTCCTATGTGACTCTTTCCTATTGGATACGACCAGAGGAAGTCCTTCCCACGTGACTCTTTCCTATTAGATCTGACCAGAGGAAGTCCTTCCAACGTGACTCTTTCCTATTTGATATGACCAAAGGAAGTCCTTCCCAAGTGACTATTTCCTATTCGGTCTGAACAAACAATGAAAGTAAAAGCCTAATGCATAACAATTGATTCCTGTCCGAAGACCAATTGCTATTGAGCTGACTTTGGAATCGATATTTCATCCCGAATCAGTTGCGGTCGTTGCATCGAAGTTGTTCTACAAAAAGAGTGAAAGTGTAATCTATTTTTAATTAAACCTATTCCTGAAGTGCCACTATTTAATTACAAAGCATCGAATAAGAGAGATCTCCTACTCAAGAACTAGATGGAACTGGGTCAAGTTCCGAACACTGTTGTCGAGCGAAGAACAAGATTAACAGTTGTAGGGAGAACAAATAGGAAAGTAGACAGTTAAACTGCTCCGGCGGGCCTAATACATTGACCATTCCCAATGCCAATTAGCTCTGCTGGTTTAACTGGGATAAGATACATAGGGTCACTACTACCCACTCCATCCTGGACTTAATTTTCTCCTCCGTAGCACACAAGGAACATTTGGCGACAGCCTTCCTCCCCACAAAAATCAACACGGTTACTGTGTACAGGCCAAGTGTGCAAAGATCATGCAACAAGATAGGGTACTGATCAACCACCCTCACATGCCACGGCCAAAGATGAAGTCGCTAATCAACCCGCTGAGTAAATACGACTTCCGGCACCGGTCGCATAATTTTACCCTCCCTCCGAAGGATAACTATCACTACATTCCCGAATACTTTATAAAAATGCATATCGATAACTGTGTTTTGCCTCTGTGAACTGAGAAAAACTGCCCTACTAATTGTTGAACGACGCTGTGTAACTAGTTGTATTGTATATTCGTTTATTGAAAAACCTTGTTGACACACCGCAACAAGTTACACAGCGCACATAATAGCAAATAAAGAGAACAATAAAAATAATAGTAGACAAATGGTTAAAACAAGGGATCACTAGTCAGTAATGGTTAAACTACTGAAGTTGCGTCTATAGTTTTTTGAATAAATGATCTGACCAGAATATTTGATTGTTTGATTGAACCCACTGAAATCAACTCACGACTATCAACTGTGTAAATCAGTCCATGCCAATCATCCGTATCCAGCAAAAACCATGCCAGTAAAGTGCTCAATTAGGGGACTGCACCATTGAGTCGGCCCAAAAATCTCACTCGTCCACTCTTTCCCACAGAAACTGTCAAGGAAAAAACGGCTGTGATAACACTATTAAAGTTCACAGCGCTCGAGCGAAGCAAAATCTACATCCGTCAACATCCCCTTGATCCGTCAGCGATGCCAGCCAGCGCTTAACAATCAACACATGCAAATCAAGTCATGTCAATAAATTTATGACCGGGGTTATTATTAAGAAAGAGTTACTTCTTCTATGCACGAAGCCTGCAGAAACTAAGGGAAGTTATACGTATATCAAGCTTTGGATATCCTATTTCGTAAACGGGATTAGTTTATCGGTGCCTAAGAGTTACTGTGCGCGCGTGATTCGGGTACATTCGTGGCTCAAACTCTGCTTCAAGGAACAGCACACGGTCACACGGTGAGACAGAGACTGACAGATAGACGGAAGAAGCAGACGGACAAGAGGCGAATTGAAAAAAGATGATGTATATACTCACCAACTTTCTGTAGCAACTGGTTCGCAGGATCGTGAATCCTGATTCGTCTTGACCAGGGTTCAATTCCCTATCCTTCCTTTCAGTTCCCTATCCTTCTCTTCCCATGTGATCCACTCGTTGATGAATTCCCTATACCCGCAAGTTTCATGACTTGCGTCGAGCTATGTCATTCGTCATGACATCCGTCAAACTTCGACGCTGGTCTGATAAGCTGTTATCAGCTTCTTATCTTTGTTATCGACAACGCATCTGTTACTGGATGCGCCAAGAGTCTCGCACGCATCGTAAAGTATTGTATCACGGTGTTAATGTAGAGTAATGTATTGTGGTGTTATCAAGTGTATGGTGTAACGTAATTCGGTGTCGTGTATCGTGATGTAATGTAAGCTGTCACACTCCATTGGAGTCACACGTTGTCCTAATAAGAGTCAGGAGATAACCCAGCGAACATTAGCGCCACAGTTTATCTACGACTCCAATTCGCAACCTAAGGTTATAACTCCATTACTATTGCAGGCCTGTATAATTATGAATGCCTAACACTAGTAGGCAAAGCATACGTCTCACCCTCTAGGTCTAACTTGTAAAGCAATGGATAGGACGTAGGCCTATATATCGCACCAGCTCTTAACGCTGAAACTCTAACGAAGTTCTGCTTCAAAGACTCCCTGCTCGTTGATGCGTGGGCCGCAGCATCCGCTAACCGTATCAATTGTATTGTGGCTGCATCATCAACACAGACATGCCTCCATGGTAATCGACCAGTGTGGCCTACAGTCAGGCAAACAGTCCGTGTGGCCTGCGAGCGCTAGACACTCTCCTCATCGGTGTCTGAGGCCTGTATAATTATGAATGCCTAACACTAGTAGGCAAAGCATACGTCTCACCCTCTAGGTCTAACTTGTAAAGCAATGGATAGGACGTAGGCCTATATATCGCACCAGCTCTTAACGCTGAAACTCAGCGTTAAGAGCTGGTAACAGTAGAGGCGAGGCTGTCTTAGGCGAGCATCATCCATCGAAGGCCACGGAGGGAGGCTGGTCAATTCTCAGTTGCTCAGATGCTTTGGCCCGTCTCCGTTACAGCTATGCATCTGTGCGAAAGTATTATAACGCAATGGGTAGAGTAAGAATTTAACAGAAGAGGACAACCGTGTGTTTAATACAATCATCATCATCATCATCATCATCATCATCATCATCATCATCATCATCATCATCATCATCATCATCATCATCATCATCATCATCATCATCATCGTCATCATCATCATCATCATCATCATCATCATCATCATCATCATCATCAATCAATCATCAATCATCAATCATCATCATCATCATCATCATCATCATCATCATCATCATCATCATCATCATCATCATCATCATCATCATCATCATCATCATCATCATCATCATCAATCAACAATCAACAATCATCAATCATCATCATCAATCATCATCAATTATCATCAGCAGCATCATCATCATCATCAGCTGCAGCAATAGTATCAGTAACAGTTAGAGTAGCAGTAATAGTAATACCGGTAATAATAATAAAAATTATGTTTATAGTAATCGTCATCACCATTTTAACCAAAAAGACATGATTGTAAAGTGCACAAAATGATCAGACTACCTGAGTTAGCAATAGCAATACGTAAAGAACCACAGCCTTTAGAAGTGGCGCAGCAGTAAGCGAGGGTGCAATGGACATACTCCACATACACCTAATTTTTTCATTGCTCCTCTGATTCTGGTATTACTTCACCCCAGGATGCCCTCTCCGTTTGGCTAGCATCTAACCGCCTACTTCTAAACACTTCTAAGACCCAATTTATCTGGCTAGGTGGTGGTGTTAGACGGCTGGCGGGCGTTGACCGGTGCTTGATCGCTGACGCCTTCCCACATGTAATGACATATTACCTTCCTGGATTCGGTCCGGAACATGGGATCATTGTGGACCAAGAGCTTAGTTTTTTACACATAAATCAGCTCACACGTAGCTGCTTTTTCCCCGTTCCTTGTCTCACAACTCACCACGCTACTGCCATCCTTGTCCATGCTTTTGTTACCAACGGATTGGACCACTGCTGCTCTATCCTGGTGGGTTTGCCCCTTGCTCTAATCGGCCGCCTCGATCGGGTTCTCTGTTCTGCTGCTCGTCTTATTGGGCGCATCCGAAATATTCCTCTGTTTAAGCTTATATGCGTGACACGCTGCACTGGCTTCCAGTCACGCGGCGTATCTCCTATCGAATAGCCGTGCTGGTCTGGCGATACCTTTCTTGGTAGCGCCCCAGCCTACTCGTGTGAGCTCTATCGTCCTGTTTCAGATATAACCGGCCGTCGAGCCCTTTGCTCTGCTGCCAATGGCGAACTGCTGGTTCCCCGCGCTAGTACTGCAACTGGGCAGCATTGCGCATTCTCGATTGTTGGTCTCTCCACTTGGAATGGACTTCCGTTGGAGATACGCCTACTGCCTATCGAAACAATGCGAATACGTTTGCAAGTTGCTCAAGTCTAATTTGTATTGCCGTGGTTGGGCTGGAAGCACCTCTGAGTACATGTAGGTTCCTTCCGCTCTATAAATTCTTAAATGAATGAATGAATGAATAAGCCTTAGCTTCTCATCTAATCAAATCTAATGACTTTTACAGCGTTGTCATCTTAATCCGCAAGGCATCGATCTATGTTCGCTTCTTCAACTGAAACCGCAGCGTAATCCGTGGGAGAATCCCCTTCGAAATCCGATAGGTAAAGGAAAGCAGAAGTCAAGCGGATGAAGTCAAGGATAAACAAGTCGTAAAGCAAAGCATAAGTTATTATCTGTTAATGGAGTGAAGCGATCATTGCTCTATACCACAGTCTTCGAACTGTCGGTCCATGGGTCGAAGGGTCGATTCGTCGAAGGGTTGAAGGGTCGATGGGTAGAAGGGTCGATTGGTCGAAGGGTCGAAGGTTAGAAGGGTCGATGGGTCATTGGTTTGATGGGTCATTGGGTCGATGGGTCGATGGTTCGATGGGTCGATTCGTCGAAGGGTCGATGGGTCGAAGGGTCGATTCGTCGAAGGGTCGATTCGTCGAAGGGTCGATTCGTCGAAGGGTTGAAGGGTCGATTGGTCGAAGGGTTGAAGGGTCTATTGGTCAAAGGGTCGATGGGTCGAAGGGTCGATTCTTAGAAGGGTCGATTCGTCGAAGGGTAGAAGGGTCGATGGGTCATTGGTTTGATGGGTCATTGGGTCGATTGGTCGAAGGGTCGATGGGTCGATTGGTCGATAGGTCATTGTGACGATGGGTCATTTGGTTGGTTGATTGGTCGATGGTTAAATGGGTCGATTGGTCTAAGAGTCGAAAGGTTGAAGGGTCGATTGGGCTATTGGTCGATGGGTCATTGGGTCGATTGGTCGATGGGTCATTGGATTGATTGGTCGAAGGGTCGATTAATCGATAGGTCGATAGGTCATTGGGTCGATGGGTCATTTGGTTGATTGGTCGATGGGTTGATGGTTCCATGGTTCGATTGGTCCAGGTTCGATTGGTCGATGGTTCGATGGGTCAATGATTCGATGGTTGGATGGTTCGATTGGTCGATGGTTCGATGGGTCAATGATTCGATGGTTGGATGGTTCGATTGGTCGATGGTTCTGCGCTCAGTGACACGAATGCAATCACAGCGAAAGAAAGCGCCTTGCTGGAGGCGATCGAAAGTTGCAGTGATGCGTTAAACAAGAACAAGAGGATGCAATGTAGGCAACTCATGCCCGCATCCTCCTCCTCCTCCTCATCATCAACAGCAGCATCAGCAGCAGCAATGACTTCACACCCGATGCAACACACGAAATTGAAAGGAAGCGGATATTAATGGCGTATGTCGAGACGCCATGATAGGCCTACGTGTATACGTGCTTGTCTGTTTGTATCTGTGTCTGTATCATTATTCATATATACATACATATATGTATATATATATATATATATATATATGTGTGTGTGTTTTTATATATATATATATACAGATTCACGTGCACGTGCATATAAATACACATCTCACATACATGTAGTGTAGGCTCCTATATGTGTATATACACGTGTATCACGGTGTATGTGGCAATGACGTGCCCGATAGTCCGTCGTAAGATGGCGAAGATGCAGACCTGTTGTGAATGAAATGAAATCGAATCAGGAGAACCGTCGCTCCACACGAAGTTAGACGAACAACTTATAAGAATCTCATTTCAGAAGACTGGTGCGTGGGCCAGATTATAATATATTGGGTTTATCATAGCGTAGGCGTTGTATAGGCCTACTCTTAAATCTAACTGTTACGCACATATAATTATTCGGTATACGTTTATTATAGGCCTGTTTATAGGTCTGATTGTAGGCCTGTTTAATGTTTATACATGTAAACCCGCTCTGTTAAAAAACGTGTAGAATGTATGTATTGTCTAACATCGTTTGTTGAACTGACTTTCCTACACTGATGTGGATGAGTGTTCTACAGAGAGGAAATACGTCAGCCCGTGCAACCAAATCATCTACAAAAATTGTTGTAGAAAAGTCTAGACATGACCGATGAACTAGACATCAACAGTAGATGATGAGCACACTTTTAGGCCGAATTTCTACACTAACTTTAAGAGAGTAAGCTTAGGCCTATAGGCTACAGTGTTGTATGGTTTAGTTTACATCTGCAAATATAATAAGAAGTTTGCATGTCAGTTTCATCTTGAAAAATTGAGATTCGGGGATGCATGATTAGGCCTACCATTCAAATGGTATCAGGCTAAGATATAGCATTGCCATTTCTTTATTATTTCTTATGGCCTGTGGCAAACAGGGACTTAAATATTTATTAGAAAAAGTGAAATAACGTCTGGAACGGCACTAATTCGTTCATATTCAGTGCGGCAAAAGTACCGCGGAAGCCACCGCATTGAACCGTTGAATATTTATATGCCATTGCTATCCATGTGGCTATACGCACATTCAGGGCGGTCTAGAGTTTTCAATCAATCAATTTTCTTTTATTAAGAATAAGTTAAAAGTACGCAACTTATGCATTGACAAACTAAGGTCCTATTGAATATTTAAAGATTAGATTAAGGTAATGTTTAGATAAAATTAAAACTATATGTATGCTCAGCTATACATGTACATATTGGACCATTAGCGTTATAATTAAGGGAAATTAATCAATATTATTTTGTATAGTACTCTGGACTATATACACGTCCCAGCTCAGATTATTTACACTTGATTGCGCGTTACTAAACTACAAATTTGTGTATTATCGACTCACTAAAATCTTCTGCCAAAGACGAAATTTGTGTCGAGGTTTCGGCCACACCTCCGTCTCATAATCAATTCAGCTCTGAGTCCACTGGCTGTACAGTGG
The DNA here is from genome assembly GCA_020284085.1 of Aporrectodea caliginosa. Lineage (NCBI taxonomy): Eukaryota > Metazoa > Annelida > Clitellata > Crassiclitellata > Lumbricidae > Aporrectodea > Aporrectodea caliginosa. The sequence continues at coordinate 352,654 of JACEVL010001569.1, forward strand.
GAAGAACAGACGGTGAGGGAGAGGAATGGCCATACGATTTCATATGCCGAGGCTAAGAAAACTAAAGTCGCTTACACATCATACACATGACTGTCTCTCAGGATAACTTCTCCTCCTTCTCCTTCCCCTCCTCTTCTTCTTCCTCTCTCTCTTCCTCTTCCTTTCCTTCTCCTTCCCCTTCTCTTCTTCCTCCTCCTCCTCCTCCTCCTCCTCCTCCTCCTCCTCGTCTTCTTCTCTGACAAACAACTGCCACCGCCCTTTACTGATTAATTTATTTGCCGATCGGATGTCCATACCCATTACACGAAATCCCGAGGAAGAGTAGCGTAAGGAATTTGCTCGCACTGGCACTACACAAGTTTCTCTGGTGTGGGCCTACCAACCATATGGAATTCCTGACATCTGTGCTTAAAGATGCACCCGCTGCCCATCAACTCATGAAATGCACAATATATCATCCATTTAGTACGTAGTTTAGCTTCGGACAGATAGATGTCGGATAGCAGATATGACGCCATTGCATCAACGTAGGTCCTATGTGTAGACGTTGTTCTCTTATTCCTTTTCTCCCTCTGTCTGTCTCTTTCTGATGCACCTATTGGAGATCTGCTCGGTTCTGTAATGGCGTTAACGTGTGACTTGTTGGTCGCGTTACGCCGTTGGTTTTTGTGAAAAGTTTATGTAGGCCTATGTATGTATGTATGTATGTGTGTGTATGTGTGTATGTATGTATGTGTGTATGCATGTCTGTATGTAACTCTGTATGTATGTATGTATGTATGTATGTATGTATGTATGTATGTATGTATGTATGTATGTATGTATGTATGTAGGCCTATGTATGTATGTATGTATGTATGTATGTATGTATGTATGTATGTATGTATGTATGTATGTATGTATGTATGTATGTATGTATGTATGTACGTATGTATCTATGTATTCATTCATTCATTACGAAGATTTATATAGCGCTCCTTCAAGGCTATTGCTCAGGAACGCTCCCGGCCCCAGCATGGCTGAAAAGGACAGTTTTGAGGCCGGAATAGAAAGATTCAGAAAGGATTCCGAGAAGCAAGCGCAGCGCCAAAAGGTATGTATGTATGTATGTATGTATGTATGCATGTATGTATGTGTGTATGTATGTATGTGTGTGTATGTGTATGTATGTATGTGTGTATGTATGTGTGTATGTAACTCTGTATGTATGTATGTATGTATGTATGTATGTATGTATGTATGTATGTATGTATGTATGTATGTATGTATGTATGTATGTATGTATGTATGTATGTATGTATGTACGTATGTATCAGAGCACTTGAATAGCGCCCTTTAAGTAACTCACAAGGGTTCTCCGGCAGGTCACTTAGGAATCAAAACGTAACGTGTAAACATGCCGAGGCGCACTCAACATAACTCTGCACTTATACAAAAAGTCAACAGAAGCCGATGAAATGTGTAGTTGTTGGAAATGCCGTTTTGAAATGTGTTAAAAGAGATTAGTTTACATGTTAGCAGGACTTTTGTTCTTTTGATCTTACCCTTTAGATGCCTAGGTATAAAAGCTTTCTTTGAGTTGTCTGTAATATATCGATTTCGCATTTTTGTGTTCAATAAACGTCACGTCAGATGCACACGCAGTGATAAGAGTCGACAGACAATTGTGTGGACGTATACGCTCAACTCCTAAATGTTTAGGTATGGGTAATAGACATAGACTTCTCTGCAACAGTTTTTTCGTCGATGACTAGATTGTCTACTTTAGTGTATGTTCAAATTTAAACGCAAAAAACATCCACATTAGTTGCAGCAAAGTCAGGTCAACAAACGATGCATACAAAAGTAGTCCAAATCTCTTTCAGAGTAGGTAAGCAGAGGTAACGAAGTAGGTTAATATAAACAAAAATACGACTTCTGCAATCTAAAAGCGAACATCCTTTCCTTAATGGCTGCAAGACTATACAAGAAATTACGAGTGTCACGTGATGCGCCGGAAGCCAAAACCCGAACGCTGTGGAGAAAAGCAAACACATTAAAGCCATATAGTTGTGTTTAGAGTTGAAACGGAGAGGAAGGTGACCTTGAGGGGAAGAGGAGGAAACGGGGTATACGATTTGTTAAAAAGCAGTGTTTTCAGTTTTGAGTGAATGACATGAAGAACGATAGCAAGAGCTGAGGTGGGGTTCTGATGAGTTCGTAGGTCCTTAGGATAGAATTCGTCGTAGGCCTAATTTATGGTCGGGAGTTTCTTCCAGAGAGGCGGAACAGCTATGGCTATGGGACGATTTGCAAATTTGAGTGATGAGGTGACGGAAGGGCGGAGAGAGTGGAAGAGGAGCAGGTTGAGCGAACTGGTTGGACCGTGAACAACTGACGGAAATAGGAGGGCTGGGAGGACTGGTGTGTTGTAGGTGAGTAATACGACTTTACATTCTATTCGTTCAGATATTTAAGTCAGTGGAGTGATTTTAGTAGGCTACATGTGTGACGTGGTGGTGTTTGGGGTTTTGGTGACAGTACGGGCGTGGGCATCCTGGATAACTTGGAGGCGGTTTATTTGGGTGATATCTAAGTTGAGGAAGGGAGAATTGCAGTTGTCTAATATAGCGTGAACTAGCCTATAGAGATGCAGTTTTGATGTCGAGCAAAGGGCTAATTCTGCGAAAGTCGCGGATATGCATGAGGCAGGAGCGGGGAAAATGGGTGATGTGATCGGAGAAGCTAAAATAAGGTTTTGGTCGAAAATCACAAATAGGTTTCGTACAGGAGATTTTGCGGTGAATGTTTGGGTGGGTGCAGAGTCAAAGTTGATGGAAATAGAGGGATCTGGGATTTTCTTGAGTTGCTCACGCAGGCCTATTAGTATGAATTCAGTTTTAGAGGTGTTTATAAGCACCGGAGATTCGATGTCATCCAGGAGGAATCCGCCACAGTAGCCTACACAGCTGTTCAAAGTAGGGAGTATCCTCAGGGTGGTGAATAATAGGTGTCGTCGGCATATAGGTGATGGTCAACTGAGGATGCTTTGATGAGTGAGCTGAGTGGAGTAGTGTAAGATAAAGATACGACTGGAATATTCTTTTATTGGCCAGTTGCTATCCGCTTTTGATGTACAGACATGATAATAAACATTATAGTCAACATATCCATTGCGCTCAACAAGACCGTCCAGTAGCCTAATCTCAAATGATGTTATTCTAAATCCGATAATCATCCTGACGATGAAAGTTTTCCTCATCATGCCATCTGCCGGAGGGACTGTGAGGTTATGGGTCCGTCGGTTCAGGTGGTAACAGGTCATGCAGTACATGACAAACATCTGTCAGGACAGCAGTAAAGAGCCTCGAATCCGCCACAGTACACAGCTGTTCAATGGAGGGAGTATCCTCAGGGAGGTGATGGAATCGGACCAGACGGCGCCTGATGGACTGGAGCCGGTCGCCCTGGCCAGTAGAGCGCCACACCAAGCTGAGGAGGCATATAGCATCCGGGCCAGTGTTGAGGCCCTCACCACATTGTGTAGAGGTGAGGAGTGAGGACCACGCAGGCCATGAGCAACCAGAGCGCTTATTGCCTGCCTGTCTCTCTAGATTTTGACCCTCTGCCTATTGATTTTGTTTTGACAACATATGCGCTGGACATGACCGCCGAAACCTAAGCAATCAGAGAATGTGACACCCAGGATCACCTTACTGACAACTCTTTCCAGTCTGAGTACGTAGCAGTAGGGGCATCAGGTTGGTCACGCACCCCCTCCCCCAGTATGGGAATTGTAAAAAAATAACTGGGGGGTTAGACGTTGATTTATGTGCAGTTTGGGTGTAAATGTAGACTTTACTATGGGAGCCTAAGAAAGACTAGGGGTTGACCCCCCAACCCCCCGGCAATTCTCACCCTCCCCCCCCACTTCGGCGAATCAACATCTCATAGGATTTGTTGTGGTTGAGTTTCCGATTGCATTCTGCAGCCCAACGTGACACATGTTCCAGTTCTAAATGTAGGCCTACAAAGGCACTAGGCCTATTGGATGAAAGTAGGCTACTATGAGGTAGCAGTCATCGGCATACTTGAAGAGACGGTTCGAGAGGTGGAAAGCAGGACAGAGTATGTTTCAAATTGGGGCTTTTAGTTCATAAACCATTGAGCTCTGACCAACACATAGGCCTATAGCAGCCTATGTACCCAATTTGTTTCAAATTGGGGCTTTTAGTTTTATAAACCATTGAACCTTGGTTGGTCACATTCTGACGGGAAATATCAACGGAGGTTGAATCTGGGCGTGCAGACTCCCCAGGACGATGAACCGTAAGGAACGAGCGCACGGGTTCTAGAATTATGGCACACGTGAAGGACGCTCGTTTCTTACAGGCAAACACAAACGCATCGAAACATCGTTATTTCCGACGATACTATCTGCATAATTAGTAGGCTGGGTTCTTAATTTACGAGTGAAGATCCGTTTCGTCTCGTGTGGCTCGATCAATGGAGTGGATCAGCTAAGTTTATCCGATACCAATATTGCTAGCACGCTCAGATTTATGCACGCAGCACGGTCTGCTTGCAATCGGAGAATGACTTACTGCTAAAATGGTCCCAGATTAGGAACAGATCCAATTAACTTGCTTCCGTAGCCTCCCTGTAGTAGTCATTTCACGTACGAAGTGGTATTACGTTGTATTTGATTGCTATAATGCATAATTAGGCCTACTTGGTAATGATGTAGCGTAGGCCTAACGGTCACGTGATTGGCTTTAAACGTAGACCTTTTGATTTGATTAATGTTTGAAATTTGCTGTACATAGCGGACAGTCAACTGCGCTCGGTTTAATAAGCCAACAGGATAATAAAGCATTCTCAGGGGTCGACCCTGATCGCTGGCTTCAGCCTTCTTTGCCGGCGGGATAAATCTAGCCATGTGCAGCGCGGCATTCTCACGTTCATTATTTTAGGAAAGGGCAGAGAGAGAAGGCCACGGGTTTCTCGAAATTAATGGTGACCTCCCACTTGTAACAAGTTAACAACGGACTGCATCTAAAACTTCGGCATTGATGCTACTGAACCAAGAATGAAAATTAGTATTTGGTGACTTCTGTTTAAATTGTTTGAAACACAATAAAAACTAAAATTTTATTTTGAATAATTTTAATCCTGATAAAAGTTTCAGTAAAACTGCAGCACTAATGTATATGTACACATAGCAAGATGTAGACAACTAAAGCCTTACAATGTCTTTTGTAATTGTCAAAACAGAGGCCATCATTGATGCACTTGGGGTCTTGGACTGTACGTGCAAAATCTGCAAGTATTAAATGAACCAAGGCCAAGACAGTAATAATCATAACTATGTGTAATGAAATCGGAAAATTTGATAGCGCCACCGTCATAATGCACAGCTGTCGCTTCTTCAATATCCACTGGACAGAACCCAATTTGAGAGAGATATAATATAAGATACTGTATATTACTGTACTTCTTCATTGCCTAAAAGGATATCAGCCTTTTAAAATGTTCACCTGAAGCAGTTGATACTTTAATATGATTAACACAAAGATATGTGGCAGTTCAGTTCCATCCTACGCACATTCACAGAAATCCCGGCAGAACTGCGTCAATATGCAATCGGTGCCAGCAAATATTCTGAGATGCTTCTAAGGACTGTACCTCACCTCACATAGGAGAATTTTCACAGGTCAAAAGAAAGACAATGACCTATTTGCTTCAAGAAATTGTTAGAACAATCGAAGTTTGTTTAATCGATAATAAATTTTCAGATGGCAGATCCTAAGTTTTTCAGTCAGTGCGAATGTGTAGTGGCGAATTGCTGTGTATCGACGCAGATTTCAAATGACCCGGTGCCACAAGCGATGGGCCGTCCAACGAAAAGCCGAGATGAAGGCGGTTCAACATTGTCACTAACTCCTGCAAAGCCAAATGCAAAAAATATTTATGATGCTAACTAACATTACGTAATTTAAGCTTTGCTTTGCATCTCAAGCCGCTTAGACTGCACTTTACATAAGATGCGAGGCAAATTGCCTCAACACATGTAAAGTTGTAAACATACATGTATTACTGTATTGATGAAGTCAAAAGAAGTTACATTAAACAAACAACTGAAATTTCAAGCACTAAGCCATAATCTAGAGCACAGTTATTCAACAACATTAATATGTAGCTGGTTTTTTGCTCTTTAATTACTTAGACGAAAACATTAAAATTATAATAAAAAAAGCACAATATCATCTAAGAAGATAATAGTTATAATAACACTAATATATTATTATAGTAATTATAATAGGCCTATTATAACAATATTAGAATAATAAACACTATTTATACGAAAACATTATTTAAAAAAATTGAAATAACCGACTTACCCTCAATCAGACTATTCTTTAAGTAATTGGTGGCCATCTCAAATGTGGCTTTCTGTATAGACGATGGATTGGAGTCGATTCCTCGCCTGTTCAGTGGTTCATATGAACCGCTGGCCGTCATATAGTCCGCAATAAGGGACAAATGTCGATAATCTACTTCAATTCCATAGGCACGGAATACATTTCGAATCTCCTGCAAGATAAAACACAAAACCCATTACATCAAAAACTGACTAGGACTTTTTTGCCCCTTGTAAACTAGATCTCGTGTTTCTCTCACGTTTACCTCTACATAAACCTAATAACAATACAGCCGTAATAAATAAGCAGATATCAAGTGCTTTGGTATCACAGTGATTCAGAAATTCTGAACTTGTGATACCGTAATGAATATCTTATAAAGATTCCACATGACATTATTACCCGGTACTATCATCATTATTATTATCATTATTATCATCATTATTATCATCATTATTATTATCATTATTATTATGCATTTATTAAGCACCAATATCTAATGGTCAAGCATCAGTTACGATGAGTAATTGTGAGTGAAGGAGTTGCTTACAGTCCACACACAATAAACCTCTTGACAAACTTGAAGCTGTTCTCTCCATGTTCCAAGACAAGTGATCTAAACAACAGTGGCTATGGGGTCACTTAAGATTACAACTATTTATCGCCTAGACAATGCAATCATTTATCTCCAAATGCTTTCAGTGATTTGTCACTTTTAGGGAATAGCTGAATTCAACTGCAGCGAAGAGGAAAAGCAGTCACTTGAGCTAACTGCAAGATGCAGCCTTAACACTATCGACAAGAGCTCTGCATTGATTTACCAGTCACTTTTAGTAAACGCTCGTTAAAGTATTTAGTACAAAATGGTAGCGACTTTATGTTTCTCGGCCAGGTGGCCAATCCTCTCCGTCACCCAGATCTTCCTGCCAATAGTGTACGGTTGGTGTAATCATTTAAACCTTAGTGTGCAAGGGGTACAAATGAAGCAGAGATCTTGAAATACCTTTCTGCCTGGGTAGGGATTTAAACTCCCACCCTCGTGAATGACAGTGACACATCCTAACCAATAGTCCGTTGTGAACCTTTGAAATATGACCCACATAAGCATAATAACTCTGTGACATTGCAGGGGTCAAGTAGAATGCAATATGAAGCTGAGAAAGAGAGACAAAGAGAATTGTCTTACGTTGATGAGCACAACTCTTGCTGCTTCGATGCCATATGTTCTCGCCATGGCATGTATGTCGTTACTGTAAATGTCGTTTATGTCAACAAAGTGCTGCAACTTGTAGATCGCCTAAAGGTAAGAAAATCATTTGACATTTATACTAAACAAAACACATGCAAACTGCCTAACAAGAAGCTTGTCCACAACAGTTGAAGCATCGTTTAGAACTTCTACATGAAATAAAAGGGTTAAACTAGACAAAATAGAAATTTTCAGCAAAGTTGAGCACTGCCTTTTTTAACCACTTTGTCATGAGTGTTCTAAATATGTGATGTTTTTTTATATTGGCCTTAGAGCCATAAAGGATGAATCCAAAAGCCCTGAATATGAGACCAGTATATCAGAACATGCTCATTTAACATTACTTTCCAATTGGTTCAACAGCCCTGACTACAGTGTTTACGAGAAGTTTTCAACATACGACTTATATATAATAAAGCGTCACGTTACATACACACATATTTCCGTTGGTTGGTTCCACATGTGTGCGTGGGCCAACCATTGGTGACTCTTTCAGCTTACTGTGCATTGTTCTGCTAAATGATGTAATATATTCATTCTTAATCACATTTAACATTGATCGTAGAGAGCGCCCCTCTGTACATATCTTGAAGGGGTGCTATATAAATGTTCAATTACATTATATTTCATTACATACATACAAGCATACACAAACATACAAACAGACACACATACAGATAAATCAGAGGAAATGCAGACAAAAAGAACCAGCAGAACACTAACGTGGAAGTCGACTCCTTCGAACTGCAACTTCCTCGGCTTTTTACCGTCTTTGCCTTGCCTTCCTTCGAGCATCCATGGCGGCGAATCGCTCTCCTCGATTTCCTTCTCGATGCAGTTCCTGATGTGTGACGTGTTGGCCAGTATGATAAAAGTATGTGCCAACTCCTTGGCCACAATTAAACCTACATCTACCGTTATGTTGTATGACGAGATCTACAAACAGCATACACCAAACAGTACACAAATCCAGACATTGACAAAACCGCTTAGAAATAACTATCTACACAAAATAAATAGTAATTATTAATATTAATTAGCTAGGTAAAGGTAAGAAAGTTGTTCAGAAACTCATCAGAATCATTGTCTCATGGGTTATAGCACCTTTCAGATGTAGTACAACAAACCCAAAGTAATCCCACATGTACACTTTTATCCATATCAATATTATTCATGTACACATATTCGTTTAATGTCAATCAGGTTGGCAAGCCGCAACACGGTTACAAGGAAAAGTGAAATGAGATTAGTGATGTAGAATTCTGTAGGTTATTGTTCGTTCACGGGTTATTTTTTGAGCGCGCTCCTATGTACCGACCCACAGCTGAGTTGGGCTAGATTGCCTGGTATTCCATGGATGGTCACTCACCCAAACACTGTGGTAACTGGACTTGATCTAATTCATCATAATACACATCAAATATGTTCAGTCGTTCATATAACCGAACAGCTAGCTGAGCTGAGCTGAGACAGACAGACAGACAGACACACACACAAACAGACAGATGCATACACAGAGACAGCTGTTTTTTGTATGGACAAATATATGACGATTTCGAACATCCTATGGCTTCACTTACTTGGAGCAACAGCAGTATAAAATAATTAAGCCATAAAACAAAATCAAAAATGAATATATCATTATAATAAACTCTTTTGAAGGACTCACCTCAAGCGTAAAATGGCAAGACATATTGTTCGGACCACGATAGTAGTCGGCCGCATACTTTGCATGTCTCATGAACGTCTGAAAATTTAAAAAATGAAGAAAATAAATTGTGGCCCAAGAATAGAAAACGTCGGTCAGCAATTATATTTAATTTTTATCTGTAGCAACAATTTTTGTCTGTTAAGCAAACCAAAGGCTATAGCCTACCAGAACTAAGAGGACAGACCACCATAGCAATCGTTGTCCTTAGCAACAGTTCTTGGAAACCAGTCTCGTTAGAAACCAATATCCCTAGCAATTGCCTTCCTTAGCAAGCACCTTTCTAGCTTCTAACAAAAAACATCCAACAAACACAGAATAACTTACAAATTTTCCTGTAGTTCCCGATTCACCAGTGGCAGGTTTGTTCTCCTTTGGGATTTTGATTCCTTCAGCAGCCAACATACCATCACCCTCAATAATTTTGTCCAACTTTGTATCTTCTGCTTCATCTTCGTCGTCACCACCTATTTTTCGTTTTTTAGCTTTCCTTTCACCATCTTCATCAGACTCTAAAAGCAAAAATTTAAATTACAGCATTACAAATAACTCTAAGTAATGGCAGTAATTCATAATTCAAGCATTGCTTTTGCTAAATTATAACCGAATGAGACTATTGCCAAAGTTAGAAACGAATGAGACTCTTGCTAAAATTATACACCGATATGACTCTTGCTAAAATTATACACCGATATGACTCTTGCTAAAATTATACACCGATATGACTCTTGCTAAAATTATAAACGGATACGACTCTTGATAAATTATAAACTAATGAGACTATTGCTAAAATTATACACGGATTTATGAGACTCTTGCTCAAATTATAAACGAACGAGACTATTGCTTGACTTTTAAACTTTAAACTGCCAAGATATTTCCATTCATTCAAACTGGCTCTCATATCCTTAAGTCTGACATAGAAATGAACCTTAGAACCTGAATAAACAACTTTGGCAGATTTGAACAGACTTGATGCCAGTCAACAACCAAGTTTCCCTGACTTGCCAAGGAATTCCAGGACTTGTCAAGATTTCTTATTTAATTAAAATATTAATCAAATATAAAATAGCCCATAGCTAAATATTAATTCAGAATCTGAACTAATTATAAGGAATTGCTGGAATACCAATCAATGTTTGCTCAAATATATCAATTGATGCTTTTACACTATGGACATTTTAATTAAAATTTATGTCAAATGCACATCTATCTATTTACAATAAACTGAAACTTTGGATGTACTCAATTAGAATATAGGTAAGGTAAATTGATTTAGACTGTAGATGTATTTATTTATAATTGCATTCACTTAACTAGAAAGTGTGCGTATTTAATTAGGACACGAGTGTACTTAATTAGCATACAGAGTCTTATTTACAGTGTGGATGTATTAAATTAGATAACTGACCAGAATCACTGACATCCTCATTGTCTTCTTTGTCTTTAGTCTTCTGATTATCCTCATTGTCTGATTCCTCTTCTGATGAATCACTCTCCAGCTCTTTGTTGTTCTTTTCCTCATCCGCCTCTTCGTCTGAGGAGCTGCTGTCGTCGTCATCCTTAGCATTGGACTTTCTGCCTCCCACTTCATCTTGTTCATCTTTGTCATCATCTTTGTCATCATTGCCTTCATCATCATTATTCGATCTGTTGACTTGGCGTTTATCCCCTTCGGCAAAGATGGTTTGTCTGAAACGAAATTAGAATAGTGATTGAAAAGGTGCTACAAAAATGTCCACATATACTGGAACCTTGTTTTAATGTTATCAGTGACAGCCCAAAAAGACACCAGAGACAGGCCCCAGTGATTACGCACCATAAGTCTTGAAAAGAATCATCAGATATGAACTAAATGACAGACTGGCAGAGAAGACAGAAGCAGATGGTTAATTTAAAAACTTCTCACACTCCACCACCAACTCCTTAACTCTGTTCAGTTATCACTTGAAAACTATCTCATTCCATCACAGTATTATGTCAGGATTACCCTTGACGAGTCTCTCTATGATGCTGAGATTACAACTATCAATCAATCAATCAAATCAAATTGTTTATTGTTTCCAGAAACAAAACCAAATGAATAAAATGTAACTACGGTAAATCAATTTTCACAAACATAGTGCAGATTATTAGAGAAGTTGCTCTATGAAGATGTTATGAGGGAGCAAAGGGCACACCCGAAGGGACAAGTCCCGCTGAATAGGGGTCTAATTGCATTGAATGTATAGCACAACTTGCAAGTTATTTTTGATACATTTACAACAGACCGGCTGATGCCTTTGATGAACTTTGTGATGGCCCCTTCTAGACGCTTGGAGAATTTCTCTTCTATCGCATTCAAGATCAAGTCTGGTATCAGCCTGAACTCCTTCTTCAGACATTTACGATCAACAAGTCGCAGAGTCACCTTGTACTGTATCCTTCTTGTACTGGTAAGTAGGAAAAAAATTTAAACAACATTTTTAAATAGTTACAGCACTTGTGACATGTTTGTCAAATATGCTATGCGTGAAGACACACAGATCAATTAATTTAGCACCAACCGCACTTCAGATTCACATTTCGGTGTGACTTCGCATGCGTTAAACATTTTCGTAACAATAACAACCAATTCTATCCAATAGTTTTGTATCAACCAAAAGAAACAATTCTTCAGATAATATCAAACAACTTCAGTACTGTTTATCATTAGTTCTGTTTTTATTTCCTTTTGCATTTTAGTGTATGAATAATTTTAGACTCAGATGGTGTACTTAAACTTCTCATACATTAAACCTCGTACAATTAAACATATTCTTGGTAAGTCTAAATGCATAGTTTTCATACTCTTAGTTAGTTTTTCTAAACCCAAGGCATAAGTAACACATCAGAAATAAGAAATTAGTGCTGGAGGGAGCAAGGTGCCTGGATCTGTCATCTGCCCCAATGAGGCCAGAAAACCTGACCCTCAATAAAATAACATCGCAATTCTGTGTGCAAACTGATAGGCACCGAAAAAGTGGATGGTCTCGTGTTGATCAATGTGGAACAGTGGCAGCAAAATTTGGAGATCAACTCAAGACAGGGTGTGCTCATTCCTGCAGAATTGAAGCAACAGTTCCATGTAGAAATCCACAAAGCTGCAGTATACATGATTTTGAGTAAACAAGGATATCCCTAAAGCTTTCAAATAAAGACAATACTTACTGAGGTACAGTTTCTTCGTAAATGTTCAGAACTTCAACATCATCAACAACCTAAATAGACATAAGAGATTTAAACCAACTGGGAAAGAAACCTCTGAATTTTTTTAACTCAAATTTTCAGTACTATTTTACAAACAGGAGATAGTTTTCTACACTGTTAAGCACATGAACAAAAATCTAGAATTCTACTTCTTAAAAATAAAAATAACAGCTAATGTAAGTGGGGAGATGGTTGAATGGTAACAAGTTGGCACGAAGATCAGAAGGATGCAGATTCGATATCCACTAGCCCCATAAGGCTGACTCAGCCTTTAACCCCTAGGGGCGATGGTAACATAAGCGGTAGGACAGATGGGCACCTTGCAGCCTGCCATACAGATACTTACATACAGACACTTTCGACTCCTGTTAAACTTTGTCATCAGCTGTTACCATCATATCATTTAATCTTACTGCATACTTGTCATTTTGAATTAATAAACAAATATTATTATTATTAAACAAAGTTTTTTTTATCTTACCTATTGCAGAAAGAGTGCATCAAAAACATACCTCTGAAAGTGGAACTCTTCTAAACGTCAGCACGAGCTTCCGCACTGCCTTCTCGGTTTTCTGATCGAGATCGCACAACGGGACCATCATCAGCGGTGTCTTTATGTTTGCACTGGCCGTCATCAGGATTTCACGAAGTCGTGGGATACCGAGTGTGACGTTCATGGCGCCGTGACCAGCAAAGTGGAACGTGTTCAGTGTCATCTGTGTTGTCTGCTCTCCAATAGACTAAGCAAAACAGAAAGTCTTTTAAGTAACACTACTCTTCTAGAAATTATGTATATCAAATGACTGACTTTTCTGTCTTAACATACATCTTAAAATAAACATCGTTGAATCCACAAAACTTCCTATAAATCCTCTACTAAAAATGTTGTCAGTTTGCTCTCGAACCGTATATCCAACACTGGTGAATAAGCTGGTGCCCTGCATTTAGTCTTAAGTTATTTTAGTTGTAGTCTCTATACAAATTCATAAGGCATCAACAGACGCCAGCAAGTATATCTAAACCATGGGAAGACTTAAACTGAAGGTGACTTACTGTAGCAGCGAGAATTCCGGCACATTCTCCTGGACTTGCGAGTGATGATTGGTACTTTTGATAGATCAGGTTCTCAAATTCTTTCTCAGATAGACATCCTGCAGTAAGCCTACCACCAATTTTCGAAAGCTAAAACCAAAAAGAACAAACTAGAATGCTGGCTTTGTGTGTTTCTATAAATTCAACAGGACCTTTAGCAAGAAGCCTTCTATAAGCCTGTAGAGAGCTTATAATTGTATAAATATCAGCTAACTTAACACAATGCAAAGTACTACCATCTGACTGGTGCATAAGAGTATTACTCATCCTACTTTAGTAAACTAGGATACTTAAGTAAACTAGCATAATGGTTAATTAAGTAAAGTAGGGTAACGGTTCAGTCACTACATTGTCCAATTAAGTGATTTTTAATACATAATATGTTAACTCGTCCAAAGTCAGTCACCTAAACAGAGAATCTTAGGCTATAAGCCATCAAGTGCAAACCTACACCTCTCTTACGAAATAGAACAGACCGTTGCTCTGTGCCAAGTCGAGGGAGTAAAACCTTAACATTTTAATGACGAACTGCATTGGTTCCCAGTTGCTTTTAGTACACTCTCGTCGCTAAAGGGTTAATAATCTGACATACATCTTCTTGGTGACCTGACAAAAGACCCCAATAAAACAGCCCCGACAATATCACCCAAGACAAAATAGCCCAAGGTTAAAAAAATCCATGACTTTCCATGACCTTTTGACTCATTTCATACGAAAAAGGACCTAATTGTTGTCGTAATAACGTTTATGGAACCATTAAATATTTGAGCTGTTTTGTCAGGGCTAATTTGGCTTGGACCATTTTGTCTTGACTGTTCTGTTGGGGCCATTTTGTAGGGTGCTTATCTTCTTACCAAATTCTGTTTATTGTTCTAAATTTAAGATGCAAGAAGAGTATGGTATGTTTCGGAACAGAAGCAATGATGAGATGTTCTTACAATTGAATCTATAAAGCCCACATACATGAAGAACAGTCTGCCAAATCAGAACAGTCACAAAGCCAATGACGACAAAGTTAATTCAATAATTTTGAAGTCATATTCAAGTCATAAAAGATAATTTAAAATAAAAACAAAGGCCAATCAAATTATTCATACATTATGTTTCAGCTTTGATGAAATATAACTGTTCACGGTTTTCTGCAGTTTTTCGCTTATCGCACCAAAGCTGTTTGTTGGCATAAACTGAGCCGTCACAGGGTTTGGCCGAGGACGAGTTTTCTGCACATAGCTAAACACAGGAAGTAAAGCACCATAACACAATCAATCTAAGTCATTAATTAGTAGTTGTAAAAAACAAATAGAACTGATGCATAAATTTCGTAAAACCTAATTCTGTGTTGGAATCTGTTTATGATTTTTGGGTGACTTCAGTTGCAATACCACAGACAATGTGCTTAGTGATCCATCACAACTCATTCCATGGAAAGGGATTTTATACGTACAAACAGTCGTACATACACAACAAAGCAAAGTAAGTTAATGTAAAGTAAGTTAATTGTAAAGTAACGTAATGCAGGAAAGGATATGTAGTGTAGTGCTCTATCCTTAATGAATAATAATTAGCTGTACTGATTATTGGCAAATAGTCCTCACAATAATTTATTTGTGCTGAATAACAACATACATACAACTGTTAAGCTGACTGAGGTCCTTATCTCATGGGCTTATTACTTTTGCATATTCTTTCTCACTCTGTTTCCATGCCAAGAGTGACCTAGTTGTAACACTTCTCTAACTTTCACGATGCAACATCAAAGTTTTGCAACCTTCTGCCCATCTCTAAACTCCCAACATTTCAGATTGCAATGCTTTTCATCCGTTAAAAAGCCATATTTCAGCAACAATAAGAGATATTTAACATTATTTATTTATAAGAGTATCTATCGATTTTAAAATATGCATACATCTGTTCTAGTTTTACCTTTCGATTTTGTCCTGAGGTAGACTTTTCCATTCTTCTATTAGTTTCTCTTTGCACTTCTGTTCAACGACAGTTGCCTGGTTATCCACAACTGAATCTGTTTCCATGTTTTGCACGGCTCCACTTGCCATGCTAACGTCATCTATGATGCTGGCCCATCTCTTTCTGCAGAATTCCAGAAATGGAGAAACTCGGGCTACAGCACGATAATCTCCATGCTTTTTCTGCCATTTCTTTAACTGCAATGATAAACCAGATTAGATTAAATTTATTCACCTGTTCTGATTATGTATTCTTCTAACTCTTTATTTTATGCCCAATCTCTCTCTCTCTCTCTCTCTCTCTCTCTCTCTCTCTCTCTCTCTCTCTAGTGTACAGTCAGTGTGTCAGTGTACTCATTATAGCACAGTTGGCTGGAGTGGGATTTGAACCCCCGACCTCTCGATTGGCACTCCCGCACGCTAACCACTACACTATCGAGCAGCCCCAAAACTAAGTAAACTAAACAATAATCTGAGTATTAACAATGATAATCTCAGTATCAATGATATTAATGATAAGAAAACTTTAATACTTAGTACTGAGCAAACTTCGTAGTAGTTTATCTACTAACACTTTTGTTGTGTCCTTCGATGGCCTGCAAATTTCTGTGTATGACATCTTGTGACATATAAACCGACTTGTTTTCGACAAGGAAAGGGAAGAGTTTTTCTTTCAGATATGACGCCTTGGTCACATCAATGCCATCTTCCCCATAAAGAAACTAGAAAGATTAACAAACAACAAGATGTAACAACCAATTTAGCAAACCAACTGCAGCATCTACTTGTCAAAACTTAAAAGTCATTAAAGAATCAGTATTGAGTCTCAAATGCATTAACAGGTTTATAAAATACCCGGTAGTTTAATTATGCAACAGTTGGTACGCTAAAACCAGATATTAATGTGAGCTTGGCAGCCACTCTGAGTGGTTCTATGAAGGTGCTATATAAATGTTGATGTTGGTTCCACTCAGCACATATATAGTGCACATCTCATGTAATCATGCATTCGTAGAGTAACCTTTGTGACTAGCATAGATGTCGAGTGGTATCACTGCAAAACTTTACCATTAGTTCTTAGGTTCCGATTAAAGAGTGTTCCACAGTAAAGCCTGCATGAATACTGGAGACTTTTAATCACTACTTTACCATAATCACTACTTTACCCTAATCACTACTTTACCCTAATCACTGCTTTACCATATTCCTGTCCTTCGTCTCTATTTCACCATCGGTGTAAGACCATTCTAATGCCTACATTTACAAATAAGTAAGAACTCCTAACCTGGAGTATGGTTCCATCGCCATCTCTGACAGTCTGGTCGTATCCCACTTTGACTGCTTCCAGGTGCTTTACGAGACATCGCTGAAGATAACCACTCCTGCTTGTCTTGACGGCTGTATCAACCAAACCCTGTGAAATGACATAAATAAGTTTAACATAGCTGACAGAATTAACTTTGGAACAGTATAATTCTCCAACATTCTTTTTCCAAAGCTCAGGGAACTGATTTGCTTCACTCCAAACAGATAATCTCACTCTAATTTTAATGGTTTCATACTATTAATGATTAATGAGTGTAAATTAGAGTTTTCATTGTAACTGCTTTACAATTAATGGTAAATTATATTGTTTTAAGTAACAATAAGATAGCAACAACAATAGTTAAAAGGTAACAAGAGTTGCTGTGAGATTTGTGAATACCAATACTAATGCAACAGTGCCACTGCCTTCTTTAACACTCCACACTGTGACAATTTGACGAGGTCAGGCTACTCCAAACCAATTCTCATTCTCCAGAGATAGTTTCCTGAAGGATGAGTAAAACACAGTGGAATCAATAACACAAAGTCATTGGGGACATACCTTATGATAAATCAGGCCTTGAATAAAGAGTGATAATCCTGAAAAATCCATCCTCAGCGCTACATTGCAATTCTTGTCTGGTTCATAAACCAATAGAGGGTGTTAAGTTAATAGCTTTGCGGACATAACACCACTTCATGTCAAGCAAAATGCCACAGAAACCAAGAGCAGGTAAACGTAGTAATAACAAAACACAATAACAAAAAACAAACAACAGAAGCAAACAACAGAAACAAAAAACAGAAACAACAGCAGTTAGTTAACCCTACCTCTCGTCCAGCCATAGAATGGAAAATGTAGTCTCGTATGGTGTAAGAGCTGAGGATACGATGGTCAATGAATCCTCCGGCGTGTGGCGATGCAGCGTATGGCTTGCACTCGGGTAGCGTTGCACCGCTCATCTGCATTGGAGGTCTTCCACTTTCCAGGTCGACCTGACCTAGAAGACAGGCCATCTGAGTGCAGTTCACCTAGAAAGAAACAACTTATAGCAATAGGATTAACCCTTTAAGTGCGATAGGAGTGACACGGTGGTCTATTCGTAATAGGCTTGGTCCTGGATCATATGGTTGTGGATTAGACTCCATGTAATGACCCTTAGCAAGTTCCTGTTGAACATAAGTCTCTGCCACCAAGCAATATAAGTTGGTACTGGCATAAGTTGGGTCCCTCACCATTTGTCTTCTGGTTTCCATGACCCACTGGATTTTGACTGGGCTTGTCTAACAGGTTATGATTTTTAACAACAGTTTCAATTGACGTTGAAATCAACTGATGACTTTTATTATGACAATGGCAGTATAGAAGTCATGACAAGGCACTTAAAGAGGCTTCCAGTGCTGGTGCAGCAAGACATTTCTGAATAATTAGCTTTTAATTAGGGATCTGATCTGACTGAAAGAAGGAAAATCATAAATCTGATATCTTAGCCCCTCACCAGACTTCCCTTGGCTCCAGAAGCAACCATCAGATGAAGACCATTGTGTGGAAAGCGCTTCCACAGGTTGACTGGCCAGCAGGCACTACAACAAAAACCGAAAAATTATGCGCACATCCAGAACACTTCATCAAAAGGTAATGCCATGAAAGTATCAAGTAAATATCAAGTAAAGTACCTTTCTTCAGATCTACATGTTATTTTAGCTAGGGAACTCTGCAAACACCTTTTACAAACATCTGAAAACTGTTCTTTATCGCTGGAGTTGGGCTGGGAGCGCCTCTGAGTAGGTATCTAGGAGGGGCGCTATATAAGTCCACATTTCATATATGTGATCTACCAAGACATTAAACAAGCATGTAAATTGCACAGGCATTGTACATCCACAGACTTTAAGAGGAGCAATTTACTTTTTGATGGCATCCTGGTAGCTGCTCAATTGACTCTTGACACCAGCATCTATTCCCGAGATTTCGTCTGGGTCGGAACTGAACTGAGCATTCTCTATATATTCAGAAATGTCCTCCTCCCTGGCGTTCGGTAAGTTCAGTGCCTTCTGAAAGATCTCAGTACTGTTGTTTCTGCATTGCATCCTTTCCCTAAACCACTTTCTCTGGCCCTGTAAGAGCCAACAAGCAAAGTAAGCCATAGTTTAACAAACAAATATTAAGATTGACCAAGCCATTGTAATCGGCTAAAATCCATCATAACTTTAGTAGCTACTATATGTTTTTTAATTTTCATCAGGATCAAAGATGCTTCATTGTAGGTACAATTGATATATGTAATCAGTAATAAAATCATTACTAATAATCACAAATGGATCACAATCACCTAATCAACATTATAATCATATGCTACTGCTATTTTTTTGTAGCAAAGGTCTCATTTAAATTAATGCTTAATACAATAATTAATTACTCCACTCATCCTCATAGTCATATGTAAGCACATTCACAACTATTCCTATTTGTATCATCAAATTCAGCATTCTCATCTTCATGCCAGCGTGTTATTCAACTATCTCCTTGCCCCATATGATAATGCCATTACTAATGCTGTTATTACTCACCGTTTTCTTTGTCAAGACATCACCAATGTCCATCGTAAAGCTGCTGGCATAATGAAGAAATGCGATGAAAAGGCGAGCCAAATAGGTCAGAAGTTTTCCAGCAACTTCAGGACCGTACAACTTCAGAAGACATAGAGACACCGAATGTAAGGTAAAGTAATCACTCATTTATTACATCAAATTTATATTACACACATGTAAATTTTAACGATTAATTAAGCGATAAATAAATCGTTAAAGACGTAAATGGCACAGTGCATATTTCTAATGGGTCTCCAAGTGGGTCAGTCAAGTTAGTCAGTCACCTAAATTACAGAAAAACAATCGCATTGTATCGTTCAACCAATATCCTCCTGAAGCAATCTAGACACCAATTTATGTCATAAACATCTATGTAATAATTCAACAGAATAAAAAAATAAACAATCAGTTTAATCACTGACTGAATCAGTTCAATCAGGCCATTACTTCAGCATTTTCTCTATTCGATCACCCAAAATCTGGCCGCAAAATTCACCAGCCAACCAATGCACTAGCCAGCCAGCTAACAGCAAGCCAGCCAGTTCACAAGCCAGCCAGCAGGTCTATTTGCAGTTTGGCTGTCTCCAGCAAAGCGGTCAACAGCCAGTCATTGCACCACCCCAGTTAGCTCATCTAAAACCCAAGCAGACCAGTTGACTTACCTCATGATAACAGTGAACCAGACCATATGTTGTGGCTCCGTAGGCATTTTTATCGAGGACCCCAACCAACAGCTCACTGTCTCGGATGATCACCTCACTTTCTGACATAAACTCATATTTGTCTTGCGTTGATTTCGATTTTGAATGTTTCTTTTTATCCACATTAACCCATTCCTAGCAAACAAAAAACATTCCTTATAAGCTTGAGAACAACATTGATCACTCTTAAAAGTGTCACAGTTTTAACCGTAATGATTCACACATCAAAAGCAATTAGAGTTATCACAGACATTGGGAATAATCTACCGTAGTAATTTCAATAATAACACATCAAACACCAGCATCTTCTTATAGCATAACTCATTGTAACATCAACTCTAACATAACACATTATGGCGTAAGGATCTAATTTTATTTGGTTTAGACACAGTCATGTTATAATATAACCATAAACATTCTTCCAAAGGTAGCATTAAAATAAAGTTCTGGTGAAACGACTCCACATGCTCAACCAACTACTTGTACACTATTCTTCCTTTGAGAGGTACAGAAAAGGTGCCATCTACATGTTCAGATGTATGAAAACATACAGTATGACACATCTTCACAAGTAACACATAACCTAACTCACAAAAAACTTGTAAGAGAAAGTCACGAAGCAGAGTAACTTGATGGTTCTAAAAGAGAAAAAATTGAGATATTCAGTTTTGAAAACGTTTAACAGAAATACAAACATCGTAACTTGAATAAAAATTGTTTAACAAAACTCTGACATTCCTCTAAGAATTGAGAAGCAAGTACTGTTGCAGAATTAAAATTGAGACCCATAGACAGAATCATCAAATATAATAGTATCTAACCTGATCGCTGATTTTAGCTTTGCCAAACATTTTCAGCGGCTTTCTGGTTTTCGGGATCACATTTAGAAGTATCGTGCTTACAACCTATAACAAACACAATATCTATACAATAAATTATCATCTACCCAATTCAATCCCACTGGCTGAATCTCCCCAAATAAAACAGTTCAGTTGGAGACATCTTTGGGTGTTGAACCATGGCAGGATAACCTTACTAATAATGGCCAGTTGAACCTACCCCAAACCTAACTTGTAAGCTGTTAATTCAAATCATAGTAATAATAAAAATAATAATCACAATCATTTTAGCAATCCTAATAATAAAAGTATTCGTATAAGTAACAGTATTAATAGAAATCTTCAGACTATGCCTGCCTACAATAAGGTATACAAATTTTAAAACAATTGCTTTTTAATTAATCTGCATTTTAATATACCCTGAGCGATTGCCTGCAAGAAATCACTTAATATAACCCTGTGAAAATGAGCTTCAGTTGTTGTTTGAAGTACTATATAGCTTGTCGCCAAGGCTTCAGAAAAATGTTCTATCCACAAGTCACTATCTTATTGTCTTTAATCCTGAAAAATCAATTCTACTTCAGATTAAGAAGAACAATAGGCAGTCCAACTCAAGTACACTTACATAAAAGAATCTATTACCTTCCCAGGAACTAAAGCTTGCCCTTCTAATGAGACAAGTGATCCTGCTTATTCATCATACCATAGTGCTAAGTTCCAGGCTTTCTTACCAACCTGTTTTCCTGACCAAAGGCAAACTGGTTTCAAGATGCAGGGAGGAAGAAGCTTCAGTCGGCCTCGGAAGTCCTTCACTCCAGCCATAACCAGCTTGTGGTAATCATCCTTTCTAAAGAACTGGCCTCGGATCGTCAGAAGTACACCACCTATCATGTGATCCTGGATAAGGCCAGAGATAGGGCTGCCATCTTTTGGTACCAGATACTGATGGTCGGTCATCACTATAACATCAGACATTCAGTACACCAGTCAACTCCTGTGTATGTATGTATGTATGTATGCATATGTATGTATGTATGTATATGGCTACTTTATTGTTATATCAGTATTACATCAGCTACTGCCTCCTGTGAAAACTGTTTCATACTCATTATGCCCCAGAACCCACAACAGAATAATACCTACATGTAAGGCAAACTCTCTATCACGTAAAACATTTGTCACGTGGATGCTTTATACTTAAATGTTTTTCTATTTGATGAACTATGTACACCAAAATGCGGCTAGCAGTTGGTTTTTCAATAAAAGATATACTTACTTACTTACTTGTAAAGTGCCATAAAAAATAAAAGCTGCAAAAATTGTCACAGTCAGTCATTGGTCAGTAATCATTCACGTTGACTGTCAGTAAGCCAATCAGTGGTTAGGCAATAATTAATCAGGTCATCAGTCAGTTAGTCCATAGGTCAGTTAACAGTTACATAAAGAATCTGGGCATTCTGTCAATAGGCCAGTCAGTCAGAACGTCAGCTGGCTGGTCATTAGGCCAGTCAATCAGTCATCCAGATCAGCCAGTCAGTAAAGAGAGCAGCATATAAGACCAACCAATGGCATCTCCTTCTGCCTGTGACATATAGTCCTGAGGCATGTGGCAATTCATCTCATCACCATCAAAGTCAGCGTTGAATGCTTTGCAGGCAGAATAATTGATTCGAATCGTGTTTTGAGATGGCAGGATCTTAGCCTAAAAGCAAAATGTAACGTACTCAGAGATTTATATGGAGCCAACTTTGAAAATGCAAAACAAGCATGCTGTATCTTGCTAAAGACAGAATTCTTGCATTTATTTGCATGTCAAGCACGTTGCAGAAATGAAGACAAGAAAAGCATTCCCTTAAGCTAGCCCTCACAGGCAGCCATGTGTCTGAAGTGCTAGCGACCTCATTTTTCTTAGCCTCGGCATACGAGGCCAGATGACCAGTCCTCTATGAACTGAAATGTAGTTAACTTAAATTTACACTAAGTTAAGAAGACTCAGAAAAACTTCCTAAATTAGCCTCAGACATAAGCAGCAATGCTACAGTTATCAGATGTCTCGCTAATGATAGTTTAGTGGTGAGAGTGGAAAATGGACCCAGTTTTGAGAGTTCAAACCCAACAATGTGTTTCAACACATTGGACTAGCAACTCAGCCTCTCAGTGTCTCTGAAATAGTAACAATACCTTAAATGCTTGCATGCTAGGTCGATGAAGCGTTGGTTGACGATTCAATATCATCATATCACCGTTCTTAACATGACGATACACCTGAAAAGAACAACAGTAAAAAATAATTGCAAAATGAGAAGGCAGGTAACACTTGTTTACATGCCTGTAGACTGTGTAGAGAAACTCTTCAGAATTATGATCCTCATGAGAACAAAGGATCTTTCTGCATAAACAAGGCCACAACAATCTACCCACAGATACCTTTTTCGATATAAAGGAATGTTTGTCAAGCACTTAAACACTAATCCCTGTAAAGAGAAAATTCTTAAATGGGTGCTATACAAATTTCCACTGATTCCTTTTGAGTGATTGATTGAAGCTGATAGGAGTGTTGCAGCTTATTGTCAACAGAATTAACAAATCTCATGGGGTAATATGACGTAACAGAAACATACACTTCTCAGGTGCCTCTTCAGGAAAAATTCTCAAGAACTGCCTCTTTCAATCCCTGGTTTCAAACCCAGCAAACTACTGTTCCCACCACTTATACCATGCATCCTATGTTACGTTACTTTACATCTGATTCATGCAATAAAACAACCATAAATTATGAACAAGGAGTCAAGGCAGATGCAGAACGAACCGCTTTGTTGGACAGATATTTGCTGCCAGGTGCTGGTGTTAGGAGTTGCTTGGCAAGTGCCTTCCTCTTGGCATCTGACATCAGTTGCAAACTAATTAATGAACCATCATCGTTTCGTATCGACACAGCCCTAAAAATTAAGATATGTTCAGGTTAGCCACATTAAAAGACTTTATTAAACTCTGTAAACTAATCCATTTAATGTAACAATTAATTAACTGTGTAAACTGCACCTAAACTTATTATTAAAAACTAATCCAAATTAAAATAGTCAGACAGAGAGTATTTTTTCATACAAAAAAGGAAAACATGTTGGAGGTCAGTCATCTAATGCAATTCTCGCTTTACAGAACTCCGCAGAAGTCAGACATATTGGCAGATCAATTTTTAGCTGAAGCACAAACATCACTACAGAACAGCTCCCAGAACAGGAGACCCTTTTATGCTACCACATTTACCAACCCTGAACAGTGAACAGGATTGAAGGCTGTTTTGGTCCAATAGCCCAGTATTCCAAAGCTGATCACCCAATCAAGAACAGAGCTTAACCCTAGGGCTACCAAGCTTTTTTTGTAACACTGGCTACCAGGTGGTTACCACCCCCTGGATTTCGTGTTTGTTTTCACATATCATAACTTGTAATATAGCTATGGATTCAGCATTCATTTCTGCACAGAATGGTATATTTAGTTGTACATTATGTGAATGCACCTCGAAATTACATCACTTTTAACAACGGAACCCATTAATTAGCAATATTGTATATTATTGCGTACATTTTGTACTTTTGGATAAACAAATATAAGATTATGTGTGTTTTGAAACTAATCTATGTATAAAAGATACACAAAATCATCCCTACACATGTTTATATAGTATAAATGTACATCCATACATATATATCCATACATATATATCGGTTTACGTTGTAATGCTGTATTCAGCCATTTTCACACAGATTACGCGTATTATTATTTATTTTGATCACTTCGGTATTCAAAAGACAAAGATGTAGGCATGCAAATGAAGCCCTTTATTCCCTCTAAAGAATGGTATCTTTGTTTCTCTTCCAGGAAGACAATGAATACGCTACAGACAAAAACTAAGGGGGGAGTGCTTCCATTCAGCCATTTTACGCATATTACTGTATTATTATTTATTTTGAGCACTTCCGGTTGTCTCAGGTCAACTCAGTGACCATAGAAATGTAGCCCCACATTCCCTCTACAGAATGGTATAATTTGTGTCTCTTAATATTACATGACGGATAAGATATAGTCGAAAATCTAGGTGGGGTGGTATCCACTCGGGTATATTGGGTATAACTTTTGAACGGTGTGAGATATCATCTCACATTTTACCTCAAAACGTGTGTAAATGAACCCCCTACAGCTACCTAAAAGGTCAAATTTTTATTCCATACGGAAAAAGTTTGAGATGAAAAAAACCTAGGGGGGGGGTGGCAACCACCCCCCCTTGGTAGCCCGAGGGTTAATGTTGCTTGACTTCACTGTGCTTGCCAGTGTCAAATCCACAGCACTAAGCAAAAACTAACTGTAGTCACATAAGAAACTGCTGTATGAAAAGATCTCATCCTCCGTTTCTTCTTACCCGGGATATTTATTCGGTCCATTTATGACCATCTGACGAAGTTCTGCAACATTTTTCTCGTTCACTGCTTCCGGAAACTGAAGTCGTTTGGCAAAGATCTGCGACAGACCGACCTCGTTCGTATCGAGACATGGATCCGGAGAAATGACAGAACGGGCGGCACAGTTGACACGCTTGCCCATCATGTTCATTCTCATGATTCCTTCTTTTCGCTCAAAAACCTATTTCAAATCAAAAACATCCTTTATAATAGATTGCGCACTTATAAACCACTCAGTTAAAAAATAAATGCATTAGTTATTATAATTATGCATTTATTAAGCACCATTATCCAACGATCAAGCGTTAGTTGATGGCAATGAGCAATTGTGAGCAAAGGAGTTTCCTTAGGTACCTACATGATAACCACCTCAGTGACGGCTCAAACTCGTACTGTCAATGTTACAAGGAGAATGGTCTACCAGTTGGTTACCATGTCCCACAAACTGCACTGCAAACTGAGTGACAACAACCAAACACATTGCAACCGTAAATTGGGTAAAGAATTAAAAATGATCGAACCTGTTTCATCCCATCAGATGCGTCTTTGAAGATCTTGGCCAGTTTTTTGTCATAGCAAGCATTAACGCGGATCTGAAGTGAATTCCAGTGCTGCAAAATGTCTGCAACACTGGATGACCCGTCACTATTCTGCGAATCAGGCTAAAAACAAAAAAGTATGTAATTATAAAATCATTCACTGATGCAATTATTCAACCTATTCATTCTTCCATAATTAATGTAATAACTAGATGTTTGACCGTCAAAGGACAGTTTTAAACGATTTTAAAATGTTAAGAGATGCGTCGTCACGGGGTATACGTTGACGTAAGTCTTCTTCCCCCTACCTCTCCCTTAATCCCTCCGTTTGTCCCTCTATCCATCCACCCTACCTACAACCCCCCTTCCTCTCTCCGTCGGTCCGTCCGTCCGTCTCTACCTACCTCCAACCATTCGCCCATCTCCTCCCTCCCTCCCCTCCCTCCTTCCATACCTCAAACCGTCCATCCATCTTTCCCCTCCATTCATCCCTGCCTCCCTCGCAGGCAGGCAGATGACAAACCCTATAGTGACTGTTTAGAGGACTATTGTCTTCCAGGCAGGTAGGCAGACAGGCAGGAAGGAAATGAGAGAGGCAGGGTGGGTAACCGGCTGGCTTCGCTGGTGCATGCGAGGGAGGGAGGCAGACACAGAATTTGTCCATCTTCGCCGGTGCCATGAATGTTGCCTTCGTTGCAGAGATTTCTGTTCATTTATATTATTAATTATTATAGGATTAAATGTTATTCAATCCATACATTCTTCCATAATTAACAGACATACTAACCAAGATCTGAGTAATGGCGCTGTCGACAGCCTTTTGCATCCGATATTTATCGATGCTGGCTCGCAATTGTTGGCTTGTCGTGAGGGCGTGTTTCAGGTTCATCGTCTGAGGATTTTCTACGATGGTAGACTTCATCTTTGCTGCCTGAAAAACAAACACATACACTGAATATTACAAACCACGATTTTCGCCCTGACAGCAAACAACTATAAACAGCAACAGTAATACCTTAGAGTGCCTTTCAATTTTGCCTTGGAAGAATGAGTCTATTTTTCAACTACAAATATTAATAACAGAAATGTTTAAATAATTTACTATCTTTGACTGAAGCTATCAATATAACATCATGGTAGTAACATATCATTTATTTTTGTTCTGATCAATACAAAGTCATGTCTCAGAAGTAACGTGGAGAGGTCAGAAGGTGGTAGGCTGATTTGGTTATGAATCATGCACTTTTACTTCCAAACTGGACATTTATGTAGCTGCTTTTGATGGCTATTCTGAATGTCAAGCACCAGTAATTAGTCGATAATGCATTAGAACAGCGATACAATGAAAATGTCCATATTAGATTAAAATCAAGTAATTTATATATGACCTTTAGAAATCTAATATGATATGCCATGCACTGAAACTTATATAGCACCTTCACAACCAAAACTGGTACGCCATTCGCTGAAAATTTATATTTACCACTGATCTTAACAATAGTGACAGATATTCCAGTCCATGCGTACAGACATTTGACATAGAGTATAATTCGCTGATAATTCTCTGGCCCTATTCTTACAGACAGATATTAACTGCACATGTCATTCACCCAAATAGAAACCTTACCATTGAACTACATCAAATAAAGATAAAATACATGTAATTATCTACGACATTTCAACACTAACAGAAACCATACCTAGTATGCGCTATGCACTATTAGTTCTGAATGCCATCAAAGTGTTTCTAACCGGTCTTATTCTTGTCGGTGGCACTAGGAGCTTTTCGATGAAGAAAGAATCCGTTGGCCATTCGGTCTTAACTGCAGAAGTCATAAATGATCCGAAGAGACGTGACAGAACATCTTTATCGTTGGACCAGATCTGCCGCAACAGATTCTTCACTTCGCTTTGGTTCATGAGCTTTTCGCCTGACCCCTCTGGATCAGCCTCTGTTGTTTTCTTCATCTCATCCTCACCTTCTGTATCGAACTTTCTCCTATTCAAAAACCAAAAACCAGAAATGACACCTGCAGAACTTCCCTTACATATCACATTTAGTTTCTGCACCACTGCACTATCATCGGCCGCACTTCTCACTGGCAACACCCCAGACTGGCCAGCAGCCGAATGGATAGAGGGCTCGTCCTGTAACAGGGTAAGTAGCCTCCTCTGAAACGGTTACTGTGTAAGGACCTTGAGCAAGTCCTTCACTCATCTGCTCAGTTCCATCGATGTTCAGTCACACTCACACACATGGTCATGAACACATATGGTCATGT
Source organism: Aporrectodea caliginosa (assembly GCA_020284085.1). Taxonomy (NCBI): domain Eukaryota; kingdom Metazoa; phylum Annelida; class Clitellata; order Crassiclitellata; family Lumbricidae; genus Aporrectodea; species Aporrectodea caliginosa. The sequence goes on from JACEVL010001569.1 coordinate 381,014, forward strand.
GTGCACTTCTGAACTTTGGAAGGATGGCAATATCAATACAGCTCCATATCATATGTGAATTAAGCTGAAATCCAGACAAAGCAACTGCAATAATTACCAGCCAAGCTGGCAACCTTGTCTTCAATTCTAACTACAAAAATTTGAGAAATAAACAGTTCGATGGTGTCATATGATGTTTAAAATACAAATCATGGCAGACGCTTGAATTGTAAATTTTGTAAGATATTGTACCAGAAACTGTTATTAGAACTAAGAGCTACAAAATGTTATCAGACACAGGCACTACAAAAACATGTAAGTTATAATAGTACAGCTACAAATTGTTACTATGCATCACATAGTTAGATATTTCCTTGAACATTCCAGAAATTTTATGTTACTAACCGTTTACTTGGAGGTGGCTTCTGTCTCTTTTGCTGTTCTCTTTGTGATCGGCTCATTCTGCCAACAAACAGCTTTGCCATCGATTCGTGTCGAAACGGGATCCGAAGGCGATCGCAGAACGGACATTTCTTGGGTTTCTTTTCCAAGAATGCTTTGCAGAGTTTCTGGCGATAGGCCATGATATTTCGTGAGCAGCAGTTCTTGTCCAGTGAAATGAGGCTGCTCTCGGCATCTGTTAGAGAAGAGTTTAAATTAACTCGGTGAAATACACACTCTGATGTATATGCATCATGTTAAGCCTGTCTTTTGTCAGTGTAGAAAGCGAAAATTACACCAATTGGAGTAATATTCAGTGTGACCAGTCGAGTGATACAGTTTGTAATAATAATTAATTAATAATAATTAATCAGACATTTTTAGGCAAATAGCTAATTCTAATCGAATAGCTAATTCTAATTCTAATAAATTAACAAATTTCAGCAGCTAATTCTATTTCTAATCGATTAGCAATTTAACTAATTGTGCCCATCTCTGACTTGAATGCCTGTCAACAGATTTGAGCAGACACAACTTAAAACTCTTTCTGGTTTCTGCCGGCCAATCTTCACTGACCCTTGATGGCGTTTCTGATACAGTCGTCCATGCGTCTTTCCAGTTCGTAGTGCAGGGCGTTATCGATGGCTTCGTTGCCCTCTTCGAGCATCTCAAAGTAAAGTAATTGGAGTTCACCGACGAGCGCAACCAGGCCATGGTCAAGCGCCTCCATCTGCTTTAGGAAGAGAGTCCCCTGACTACGGTGCTTCACCAGGCGCTGGCATCTCAGACAACAGAAATTGAGCCACTAAAAGAACAAGAATAGCTTGCATTGTTAAATATGACTTTCAGCCAAGTGATAAGACTTCATTGTCTTTAATTTATCAACATTTTTTTAAAGGATCCTGAGTGGCCGAGTGGGTTGGTAGCCTGCTAGAGTCACCCCGCCGCCCCGGGTTCGCTTCCCGGTCGGGTCGGTTTATCAGAGATTAATTTCTCGGATCTTTACTGCGTGGTGGCTCGGTCGCATTATTCCAGGTGCGTCAAGAGTACAATACAACACACAATACAACACATCACAATACAACTGGGGCGCGGTGGTTCAAAGGGTATGTTCGGTGCCTTGCAGCTGGAGGGTTGCGGGTTCGAATCTACCTCAAAGTACCCGCTTTCAGGGACCATGGGCAAGTCCTTCACTACGCAATTGCTCATGCGCTTCGGCGTGAAACTCCGATTCAGCATGTAACAAACCAGTAGTCGGGAGCGCTCTGAATGGGAAATCTGGTAGGGGCGCTATAACAAGTGTTCAAATACAATACAATACAAAAAATTGACATCCATCTTGAACTCAACACTATTATTGGTATTTATAAATAAAATTAATACTTGAGGCACAGCAGCCAAAGGATAGAGTGCTCTGCTTGCAACAGGAAGAGTACGGGTTCGAACCTCTACAGGTTGGCTTGCTCTTGAAGTGGCATTTATTTACAAAAATTAAAGTAGCTGAGATAGTTACTGTGTGTGGATCTTGAGCAAGTACTTCACTCAAAATTCATTTGCAGGTGAGTCAAGATTTCCTTAATTTACATGCATAATATATGTACACTGGAACCAACTTACAAAACGGACTCTTTCAAAGGCTATATCACAGTATGTATAACTGTAAATACATGACTGGAACCTTCAAATACCAACTCTTTCAGGGGTCATGTCACAGACCACCTTACAACAAGGTTGTGTTATGAGGTTGTTTTCTAAAGTTGAACTAAATTTGGAATCCATGTAACAAACCATACTGTATTAGAATTCATGTTATAATGAAGTACATTGTATGTACGTATGTGTGTATATATGGCCATTTATACAGCCCTTACAAGAAACTCACTAGCGCTAAATTGTAAGGGAGGTTGGAGCACGAAAAGAAATAAATTCATAAATAAAAATTATCATCTTGCTGAACAGTCATCACAATGCATTACCTGGAACATGGTTCGAAATGTCAACGGATTGAAGACGGGCAATGGTAGTTGGATGTGACCAAAGTGACCAAAACACATCATACAGTTCTGCGCTCCTCTGAGGCATGAAAACGGCAAACCACATTTGCCACATGATGACTTTTGCTGTGCTCCTATTCAAACAGGTTAACAACCAGTCAATCAGAAACAACTCATTATGAAATATGCAGATATGTACCAAGTTCTGGTTAAGCCGTGATTTCTATAGAATACAATCAACGTTAATAATTACAGAGAATATCCTGATTACATATAGAGAACTGTGATACAATACACAGTTAGGTAAGGTTGGCATGCACTATGCAGTGCTTATAAACTGATAGTTTTATTTCCTATGACACTATAAATATTTTGAAACAAACATTTATGGTACTCACAGCAGCATGAATTACCAACTCAATAATGCTGTCCAATATTGTGAGAGCAACAAGATTGCTGCACAGAGCAATTGTTCAATAAATATGTAATCAATCAGTAAATAGCAGAGCAACAAGCTGCAACATAAAAGTTTGTCAAAATACTTTAATTGATTTAAATAAATTATGAAATCGGGCAAATTTCTGTCATTGGAAATAATTCGCAATTTGTGCCCAACTGTCTTTTCAGTTTGCATTTGGCATGCATCCACAGCATATGGTGATTATATCATTACTTACTTAACTAATTCATTTGACAAAGAAATATTGGAAACTACACAATTGTGCATAACTCACCTAGATCAGGATCTGAAAGGCCTCCTTTTACTTCATTTTGAAGGGCGTCATATGAAGTTGCGCTATCAATTTTCTGTATACTTAATTTGGAAATCTCGGCTTCAGTGTAAAGTTCAAAGGTTACAGCAGATACAAAATATGTTGAACTCTGCTGCCCATTATCCATCTTTGCTTGTGATGACAAGAGTCTAAAATAAACAAAATGGTCTAAACTTCTACAAACACAAACCTTGCTAAGAAATGTTCGGATGACAAAAAACCTATTTTCATCAGTCATTTGAATCTGTGTCATTAGTAACGATGACACAGATTCAAACACCAACCAATGAAACACACACCTGAACTGTAGCCACAAGTTCAGCCTCTCTCTAAAGAAGAGGCAGAAGAGCAGTCCCTTGAGCTAGCCCTGAGGCAGCCATGTGCATGAAGCGTTACCGACTTCATTTTCTTAGCCTCGGCATATGAGGGCGAGTGGCCAATCTTCTCCCTCACCGTCTCATCTTCCCACTGACAGTGTACGGTCATCGTACTCATTATAGCTGAGTTGGCTTGGGGTTGCTGGCTGAAGAGAAATCTCGAACCAAATTTTCTGCCCTGGCGGGGATTTGAACCCCCGACCTCTTGATTGACAGTCCTAACGCAACCACTACACCATTGTGGGGCGCGGTGGTGTAGGGTATGTTCGTTGCCTTGCAGCCGGAGGGTTGCGGGTTCGAATCCACCTCAAGCGTAGGGACCCTGGGCAAGTCCTTCACTCGCAATTGGTCATGTGCTTCGGCGTGAAACTCCGATTCAGTGTCCGCGCTGTAGTCGGGAGCGCCTCTGAGTAGAAATCTTGAAGGGGCGCTATAACAAGTGCTCATACAAACAAACAAATCGAGCACTCTCTCTCTCTCAAAATATATTGGCAAAATGCTGCTAATTGGTCTGCCTGCAGCAGATCATGTATAAATAATATGACAGCCTCGATGTTTCGGGAAATGGGTCTATTTTGCATTTTCATCATTTTCGAGCAATCGGGGGTAGACCCATATAGATATCGATGGGTAGACCCTCCGATCAATATGTGCTTAGCGCTATCAGGTCTCCACCGCTCAAGTACAAAATCTTGGCAGAATCGACATTTTTAAATGCTTACCAAGCACTGTGTATTGTTTAAAAGACAAACGTTCACAAATCTTTTAATAGTGATTTCTGTCAAAATAAACTTTTTGCAAACTATACCACCGTAGACCACGTGAAACCTAACCGGAAATTTATTTATTGCGCTAGAGAAATATGAATGGTGACTAGATGTAATTTAAGAAAGTAAGTAAAAGAAAGACATTATTTTATGTAACCATTAAATTAAATTAACAAATTGTAATAGTAATTGTAATTGAACATTTATATAGCGCCGCTCATTTGCAGGACAAATCAGAGTCTTGGATACAGTTAGCCCACTCTTGAAAGTTATTCACTTTTTGTATGGGTGATTAAAGTATTGGTTTGCCAAACGTAGGCTATGCTACACGCCGTATTACCACATAATATAAATTATATTGAACAGTATTATTGATTTGGTCTCGTACAATTTATAGTGGTTTGTAAAAACATGAGCAAGAACATTTTTAACTGTTTAGGGGTGCTTCATGTTGGAAGAGTCAATATTTAGTAACGAATGAATTTTTGTAGTCAAGCTTCAAGTTTGAGAGAAAACTGTTTGTCTGTTTGCCTGTATGTCTGGACCAGCGCAACGCCGGTGTGATGCGCGAACTGGTCGCACCGGCAATAATTGCTGTCACAACAGTAGACCTCCTACCAATTCTGCGCTGGTCGTAGCCTACATTTGCCAATGCATCACGTTTCGCTCATGCACACAACTGACTAATGTATACTAATTTATTGCCACTGCGTTGTAATTTTAACTGAACCTTTGAATAGCATATCTCTCAACCGTTCAGTACCAGCGGCTATCACTACCGCCACTTCAACCATTAACGCTACCACCACAACACTGCTGCAACCATCGCCGCCGCCGCTACCACAGCCCATGAAGCGAAAATTTATTAAATACACCGTAAATGCCCTAACATTAGCTCGGTCTAGTAAGATGAAATAAACAGGCAAATCTTCATATTCTTCCTGAAACTTTCGATAGGAGGTTCTGGAGCAATGAGTTCGGCGGACACTTGACCTTTGGGCCAGATGCCCTGTTTTTCCTCTGAACGCATTGCAATGGATTTTCCAGACCACAGTTGAATCGCAACTCTTTCCCAAACGCAATCAAGTCAGCTGGTTTTAACGGGGGAAAAATCACATTAACAATAGACATGCTTATCTATGTAGGCCCTATGGTTATATTGATCTTATTATGTGGTTGTCTATGCTTCAGCTGCTCGCTTGCTCTGCTCGCTTGTAGACAGTGACCTTGTTTTTGGACGAGTTCCGGTTGTTGTTGTTTTTGCTGCTGTGGTCGTATCTTCTAGTTCTCCGTCTAGTTCTTTGTATATGCAGACGATAGCTTAACCTGAAAATTGCACTGGGTACAGTAAGACTGTTAGGACGCATGACGAGTTGGAAACTGTACAACTGGGCTTCGTGCTACCATTCTAATAAAATGCCTTGACACTGGTGAGGTTGCCAGGTACTAGTCGTACTGTACCATGCGCGATTGAGGTGTTATCCCCGCTGAACCCCGGTCGTCTAAAAATAAGCTGAACCTAAGAGTTTATTCTACATAGATTCCACAGTCTGCATAATAAAATGACCGTCTGGCGTCATCTAGCAGCTGATAGCTACTGCATCAAACTCATTCTTAAGGACTAAGTAATGGCTCAAACACAATTTCATGACTAATAATGACTAATAAAACTATCTAATTAAATCGCAAGTCTATAATAATTTGTTCAACAACTTTTATACTATGATAACGTCATTTGTTCTATAGGAGGAAATTATACGCCAAAAACTGAAACTGACTCAGAATTTCGACCTGTTCTTTCGTGATTTTGTTATCCAACGTGTGTTGGAATAATTTTGACTTCCTACACTTAATAAATGCTGATTACTGCGTCAATCACGCGGTGGCGTCCAGTGTCCTGCTACGTATGGCACACAAAGTGTGGACTCTAAACGATATGTAATCAGCGATTGTACAAACAAGTGGGTTACATTTTTAACGAATAAGAGCCGGAAAAATGGAAGAGTCCTACTACAGGGGAGAGGGAGGAATGGGAGTCCTCCGGGGTAAGGGTAAATTGTTTACCTGAACCGGGAAATTGCCGGTCAAACGCAATTTCCAACTACCCACCGGTTGGCCCCACTTCAAATCGACGAAGTTGTAAGCGGATTATTATTCGTCGTGTGGATCATTTCGTAATTATTTAGGGGTAGATAGTAGAAAGGAACCGGTGAGGTACATGCGTTTATTGTGCGCACGTTTTCTTACCTAGTTGTCGTGACTCCTCGTCCTGGAATGGCCGCAGTTCGAGGGAGAAGCGTAAGGACCCGCAATACCAAAGGTAAACAAGATCAATGGAATGCTATGTGGGTAAATGTTATGTAAAATTCGGCGATGTTACAAAACTCGGCAGTTGTGTAATATCAAGAGAAAGCTTAATTATGATAACATGCTGAAGCTTTAATCTTCTGTAGACCGTTTACAAGCGTTATTGTGTAGTATGATGTGTACATGTGCACATGCATCTCTGTATGTGCATGCATGTATTCGTGTGTACATGTATGAGTGTATGTTTGTTGTTTGTATGATGTATGTGTGTATGAAGCTGTATGTATGTATGTGTGTATACATGTACGTGTGTATGGGCAAAATTATAGTATCGGGGGCTGAAGGATTATACAGTATCTTTGGGCATGCTGTGCGGACGCAGGACTGTACCAGGTTTTCTAACGACGACCCTAACCCTGACCCTAACCGACCCTCACGACGCCTAATCTGATCCTAACTGACACTAACGATTCCAGTAAACTTACGCACTAATATCCTTCAGCCCCGATACTATAAGCTGGCCTGTGTATGTATATATTTGTGTGTAGATGTATGTATGTATGTATGTATTTAATACTATGTATGTATGTAATACTATGTACTATGTATGCATGTATGTATGTATATTGAGGAGTTGCATGAAGTGATGCTATAGATGTAATATTCCATATACATTACATGTGGAAATAGACACTGGGCTCAAACAGAAGCCAGACATGCGATGTGTGAATTCCAGTCACGATATGTATGGTTGCTGAAGGTCTGTGCAACCAAGCTCGGCATTGTTTGCAAGTCATGTCATTTTGAAAGATTAGTTTGTCCTATGCAGAATTTGCTCAATAATATTTGGTATGTTTGGGCTTCTGTTCAAGTAAGCATTTTAAAGTTTTTCTATAGTTTTCGCTTAGGATTTTTACAGGTCACTATTCCAGATATTTGGTCTAATGCGTGTGTCTGTTGCCACATTAAGTGTGAATGACCAAACCAGATAGGTTCTAGTGATGCGAAAGAAGAAAATGTTTCTGATCATGTTAGGTTTAGTAGGCATTTTATAAACTGTACAGTAACAAATGAAGTGAGTAAACAACCTTACATGCTGCAGAGAGAAGCTCTGTGGAAGTGCTGGTTCCATGGTTGAGGGGGGGGAATCAGGTGTAGACATGACCACAGTCATGGTATATCTTAGGAGATGCCGTAACCCCCCAGAGGGCTAGAGGTAATGAAATGTAACAAATTTCCTTCAAACTAGAAACTCTTCTTAGTAGCTATACAACAGTCACAGAGTGTAAAGATATAAAAAATTATCTTAAAAAATTGCTTGACAAATCTAAAGCCATTATAAATATACTACTTTATGTCAGTGTCGAAATGAAAAATAGTCGAGAGTAGAGTTGGTGATTTTTAATTTGTTATCTGAGTGCACGTTTTTATTTCATGTATATTTTGTTTGAAGCTCGGTAGCTAAATAAAAAGGAATTCACTTTATATATGGGATGTGCTGTAACAGGTCAATGATCATGTCAAAGCATGGTTTAATTTTTAATGTAAATTTGGCACACATGCCACACATTCATATTTACCAACCAAAGCAATGTTTGCACAGATAAGTCGGTTGTCAATCCACATTTTCATTGCCGAGAAAGACAGTCTTGTTCTTGTGTAATTTATTCCACACAGAGTTTGAATTGTCAAATTTGAACTGAGGGAGTTGAACAATTCTTACTTGTCCAGATCAGAATTTCTTACGTACCTAAAACTGGTATACATGCTAAATTGTAATGTGTGCGGTGTATTCGATCCTTAGCTGTGTCAAAAAAATCGAACTATCAAGAATACGTATTGGAAAATTCTTGAGTTTTATTTTCAGAAGATTTGTAGCTCTATGAAAAAATGATGGCTCCACTGAAAGCTGTGCTGGGGAGGGGTTTAACTTAACCCCAAGGTAATATTTGGGAATTTACTGGGGAGGGTTGAAAAATGAATTTGGAGGGTTGAACCATCCCAAACTCCTCTGACAATTCAATCCCTGATTCCACAGGATAAACAGATTAAATGCTAAAAACAACTGATGTAGGCCTATCAGTTTTTCAGCTTTTCTTAAATACCATTACATTTTATGAATATGAGGTCCATAAGAAGTCACCTGTAGGTGAAATGTCTGTCTGTATTGGCACAGGGCAATTGTATATCGGTAGGACTAAGTACAGTTTGTGCAAGACTTATTGAGACTGCGTGTTCAAGACAGAATAAGACTTTCACTTCAAGATGTTTTCTTGAAAGTCGAGAAATGACCGAGAATGAGACTACAACATCAAACACCTGTCTCGAGACCAAGACCGAGTGTTGAGACCCAGACCAAGTCTCAAGACCAAGAACGAGTCTCAAGACCATACAACCCTGTAAACCAGCATTATGCTGATGACCTAATTCAACTTCTAAAGAGAATGGGTTGGGCTGATGTGTCATGAAATTGTGACTATCATAAATTCCATTGTAATATGGATTGCATTGAATGTTAATGTCATTACAGAACTTCAGCCTGTATGAGTGTGAGAAACGCAACTTGACCCTTTGACCTTAGTAGTCTTGACCACATTTAGTTCAACAAGTGAAATCTGTGACAAAAGGAATGAAGGAGGCAGAAATAAATGACAGCAGCCTTCTGAAAGAGACTTATGCATACTTAAACCCATGTTAAATCACTCCTTTTAACATGTTTTGAGGTTTCTAAAGGCGCTACATAAATAACCAGATAAATATATCCATGTGTTGTTTACACACTTATATATGCTGTGTGTATATACATATATATATATATAATATATCTATATATATAATATATATCTATATATATAATCCAAAGTCTCTTTTTCTGTCCTTCCGTATGTTTGTCCTGTCTCGCTAAAGGCTCCGAAACGGAACGCTTTTAGCGATTTGAAAAATATACAAAACATTATTACGCAACGCCTAGATCAACGCGACTATTTTAGCTCGCAATTTTATTTAAACGCCGATATATGGCCATTTTAAATTTCCAACTTTTCGACGAGGCTATATCTCATACCCTCTTCTTACACCATGGCCATGATAGTAAGGCCATTTGTTCACGTCACGCATGCTAATTAAATATGTAATCTTACGTCACACGTAGCATATAGGTCAACGCTCTGATTCGCAACCAATCACGTTGACCGTTGATTTAACATCAGAAGTGGGGACCACGGGAGAATTTCTAGGTCATCGGACTTAAAGATTCGCCAATGCAACACTTTAGCGATACGAAATTTTTAACGAACATTTTCATTTGAATTTCTATAGATCTCAACCCAACTATATTTCAACTCAAAATTTACTTTAAATTCCGATATTTGGACATTTTAAGTTTCGATGTGGTCATAGTTTCAATGCCATCAAATGCATGGGAGTATATATTACATAGAGTTGCAATTAAACAAATTTCAAGCCAGCGCGTAAATTCGCCAGAGGGACACACGAAAAATTTTCACATCGTTAAATTCAAATTCACAGGCGTTGACGAAGATGTCGTTAAATTCAAATACACGGCGCTGAGGAAAACCCGGGCGAACGCCGGTAAAAACTGCTAGTAAGTATATATTTACACACTTCAGATTAAGGTGAACTGCGCATGCTATAATCTACAACCTGAAAACCAGTTCTCCAGTGTTGTGAAGCTTAACTCCATTGACACATTTCTTGTTGAACAGTGCTTGACAAACTGTTGACAGTTGATGCAATAAATTAAAAAATTTTGTCATCATTTATGAAAACTTTAATATCTAAACAAAGATTAAGTGGGCCAGTGAGTGACCAAAGAACCCGAGAGTGGACCCCTTGTCAAAAAGCAGCAACATGGTCCTGGGATTGAGGGGTCTCTCTACTGAAGCACAGACTTGGCAACTGCTATCTATAGGTAATGCTTAGGACGCTATGGCTTGCTTTTTTCAATGCTTGAAAACTGAGACTCGGCTGAACCTTTTGAGAGGTTCTCAGTGCCTCTGAAAGGCTCTCAAAAATCTGCATGTATACGTATTTGCTTTAGAGAAGATAGTTTGAAGAGCAGAGCTGTTAACAATACTGAAAAAATGAGTTGTCATCAATACCTATGCATTATTATAAATGTATTGGCAAAACCATTACTAATATTGCTTTTTTAAAAAAATGGCAGAACCAACACATTTTGTTAAGTAAATTAGCCGTTTTTTGTCCATAAAATACGCACACTCGGTATAATGTTAATGAACAGTAATAGGTATCCTCTATATATCATACTTCTCTGAAACGCTCATTGTGTTGTAGGCATTGTGAGCAAGTTCGTTACGTGCAATTACTCGATGCATAGTGATTAGATACTGACGACATTTTATTAATGCATAAATAATAATAAACTATAATTAACCGACCGTAGTTACTATAATAATGCACGGAACCATGTTTGCAGATATAAGAACAATATGTAATTTCAAATGCATGCTGTTTAGGAAAGTGGACAGAGTGTAAAAGATTTCCCCAAAGCTGTGCTCAGTTATGTCTAGCAGGGCTTTGACTAATCATCCATGTAATTGCTTTAGTTTAAACTGATCTATAAAAACTTGACATGTGTGTTACATAATGGTAAGCATAGTCAGTGGGTTGTCCAATCCAAGTCCTCTCCTTGTAAACCATCTAGCCCAGTGGTTCCCAAGCTCTTTTGATCAAAGTCTTACTTTTAAAATATCATGACGGGCCACAAATATTTTCTTACTTCCGCCAAAAATTTCTGATGATAGTCTTTTTTGAAGAAACGTCACAAGCCTCATTTTGCGTCTTCCCGCGCCCCATGCAAAACTATGTAGTTACTTTTTTTTTTTTTCCACTATTTCTTTTAAAAAAAATTGTCAGAAGCCTAAATCAAGAAAACAAGGTAATTTAATTTTTTTCCAAAATTTGTGAGTGACTGTCGCGGGCCACATTCAAAGGATTGGCGGGCCACTTTTGGCCCGCAGGCCACGGTTTGGGAACCACTGATCTAGCCCACAGCAGTGGACCAAATAATTTGAACATAGTTAACTACCGGTACAAATTGTCTTTCGTAGTGACTAATTAATTATCTAATGTCTTGTTTGTTATCTTGACGTCATCACAATCAACCATTAAACATACAGACTGGTTTGTCACATACAGCTCATAAACATGTCGAACTAACTTCACAAGCAGTTTTGATGTTACGAATTTATAAAAATTGTTATCATAAACCATCCAGCCTCATCGTCAATGTGAAAGAACATGGTTCCGGTCAATTCAGTGATTTTTACAATACTGGACATTCAAAACCATAGGCTTTAAAATAGATTGAGAAGTGCCACAAGTTAATGGCAACGACACTTAGCGCATTGTAAATCACAGCATGTTTTGGAAATTGGATGGGAAAGCATACACCATGGGAAAGAGTATTGGTATCATATACTGTTGATTTAAGGACTAAAACTAGCACCAACAGACAAGTGATACCACCAACTGAGATCTCTCACAATACTCTCTGCGATACTGATAAAAGTATAAATGCAACCAAGCGAGATAGTAAAACCCATGTTGAAAGGCATTTATAAATCACATGAATGAGCGTGAGAGTGAGGGAGGGTGTTTGAGGGAGGGAGGGAAGGAGAGAGGAAGTGTGAGTGAGGGAGGAAGGGTGGGACGGAGAGAGCAAAGGAGAGAGTGAGCAAAGGGGGAGTGTGAGTGAGTGAGGGTGTGAGGAATGAATAAGTAATGAGTGTGTGAATGAATGAATGAATGAATGAATGAGTGAATGAATGAAAGAATGATTGCTTGTAATTCCAACAAGTAGACAGTGTTGCTCATTAAAGTTGCAGTGCTTGAGCGAGAGTTCTCGTGAGCACGGTCATGTATGAACTCGCTGAAGTTAACCAAAATGTTTACTCTCATCTTTTTTGTATCTGAACATTTATACATAGGACATCATATGGCAACCAGTTTGAAAATGTGCCTCATGATCTTTCTCCCTGGTTATGGTTCATATGGTTCTACATCTACTGTAAGGCTGCAGAGAGATGTTTACCCCATCATTCGTCTGACTTTCGGTCTCTTATTGGAAGCCCAGCCCAATAATCACTTGCAGTTTCATGTGACCCAGTGGTGTTGATTTCTTTGCCCCCCCCTTCGTCCGCTGGCCCTTTAGGGTGCTTAAAGGTCAGTGGGTGAGCAGTTTCCACCCGACTTCCTTGATTGAGCCAGTGCATCCTGGACTTGTTGATGTGGCGCAGTCTAGATAAGCACAGCCTCGGACTTGTGACCGAAAGTACTCTGCATGAGGAAGCCATTACTGATCGATATGTCAACGATGATCATGTGGCCGAGGGGGTAGCATATAAAATGTCATTTCCTGGATCATTGTGTTAGAGACCCGTTTCAATCCACCCCACAGGCAGTGACCTCTGACCTCTGTGATGATATCGACGTGGCTTATCTAATGGATTGTTGACATGCGCTGTGATTTGGATTAACTGTAAATTGATGCCGGTGGGATGCCGGTGGGTTGTAGGATGGTGGGGCTATAGAAGTTTCGGCATTAGTTTAGATTAGTTTAGATTAGATTAGATTAGATTAGATTAGATGGTTTGACTGGATTGCAAGGTGTTCATGTCTCCCATAGGAAAGGTATATTTTTCACCCACAAATAATTTCTAATCGTATTGGTCGTTTGCTTTTGTTTGATGTGGAGTGCTTGATAGTCTGGTGGTTAGCCTGCTGGACTGTCAGTCGAGAAGTCAGGAGTTCAGATCCCGTCCAGAGCAAAAGCATGTTTCAGAATTTTCACTCCACTTGCACCCAACTTGACTACAGAATACATTATCAGTGGGAAGATGTGTGGTGGTGAGGGAGGGGACTGGTGAGTGAGTGAGAGGATTGGCCTTGGGTGAGTGAGTGAGAGGACTGGCCTTGGGTGAGTGAGTGAGAGGACTGGCCTTGGGTGGTGAGTAGTGTTGTTTTAGTTTTGCCTTGAGTTTTAGTTTTAGGTATTATTAGTTTTACATGCTAGGTGTTTTAGTTATTATTAGTTTTAGTTGTTTCGCCAAGTTTTAGTTTTAGTTATTATTAGTTTTACATGCTAGGGGTTTTAGTTATTATTAATTTTAGTTATTTCACCGACTCTGGCAATATTTCTCTCGCATAGAGCTTTTGCACCAAAAATGATTCAATCGATACACTCTGTTTCAAATCGATACTTAAAATAGTCACATACTCCACTAATTTAAGGTCTACCACCTAAATTTAGTTCGGACATCTGATAAAATTCTAAAGATCGGAAGATTACCGAACGAAGTGCTGATCATAAAACGCGTATATCCAAAAACGTTGAATATCCTAAGAGGCTAGGTTTTCGTTACGTGTTTTCGTTATGGTTTTCGTTATGTGTTTTCGTTATTATTAGTTTTCGACTGGTTTAGTTTTAGTTTTTATTTCGTTATCGTTATTCCTCTAGTTTTCGTTTAGTTTTAGTCTTAGTTAACTAAAACCTTTTGTTTTCATTGAAGGTTTTCGTTTTAGTTTTCGTTAACGAAAACAACACTAGTGGTGAGGGAGGGACTGGCCATAGGGTGGTGAGGGACAGGACTGGCCATAGGGTGGTGAGGGAGGGGACTGGCCATCTGTCCTAATATATGCCACCTCATATCCACGACTGCCTCTGGGGGTTTAGGGGTGGCTGTTCTTATTGTGCCTGACCATGTGAATCAAAGGATGGAGTTCTATGGCACAATATCATCTGGGGTTTAAGTGGCTGTGCTATTTGAGCAGGCTTCATCTCTTGTAATTGTTTTGTTTTGTTTGGAGTGTTAGAGGCAGTATTCCACGAGGTTCCAGAGCTAACCTCTGTTTCTGGAGAGATTTGCTGGACTTCCGGGGCTAGAAAGAATGTCCTTCATATCCAAGGCCTTTCTCAAAGTCATATGCTGGTGGACTTGTTTACCAGAGTCTAAATTCCACTGCTCTCTCTCCCTCTCTCGCGAGGCCACCTAATAAAATTCAGCATACACCGTCTGGCCTCTTGTTTTGAAATTGCTTTCTTTATGTTCGTTCTGTTCTGCTTTAGGAGGCACGCGGTGGGGCTTGAAGAAGGGCCGGTGGGGCTTGAAGAAGGGCCAGTGGGGCTTGAAGAAGGGCCACTTTGGCTGTTAGATGTTTAGGGTTGACATGTCATGTGTGAATAGGAATAGACATCAGGAAGTCCTGTTGCTATTTTTATAATGTACCAGACGTGCAGTGGCTCATGTGGTCTCACAACATCACTTGCTGTTTCTATCATAAATCTCTGAGTGGTGTCGTATTTCGTGGTTAGCGGTGCATAGGAGGTGCACGAGTCCTTGTTATCTGCAGCACAATTAAAAGTTATTTGCTTGAGAGAAATCCCAAAGTCCTGGAATCGGACAGAGCCAGTGCTTTGCAGGACTCGCTGAGTCGCTGTTCACCGTCCCAGCTGTTTCACTACATCGAGATTCAGCTGCTCTGTGGCTGAGTCAATCGTATGTAAACAACTTGCCCTAGGTCGACTTAACCACTGAGACTTAACCAATAGGTTTCTTAACCATTACACTTCTGAGTTGGTTAGCCATGTAGATACACTGTGTTTTCTGAAGTCCTGAAGAGGTGGTAAATAAGTGTTTTGATACATGCTGTGCACAGTCATACTTTGGACTCCTCCTTAAGTTCGCACAGTGGGTAATTGAAGAGCCTGTTCTCTAATTAAGTGGCTTGCTCTCTCCCAGAAAAACGAGAGAGGTCGTCTTGCCCTTGTGCAACATGCACTTGAAGTTCAGAAGCAAAACAACAGCAGGTGTAGGAGGAAGTCATGTAGACCTAAGTAGACAATAATAATGGATGAATATGTACTGGGTCATGAAGGTTTGTGATGTATTGCGTAGTATAAATCTAATATTGCAGGGCATTTGTACTGTAGTCCTACTTCCTGTGATGGGATTGGCAGCCTGTTGTTGTTTGAATTTGAATCCCAGATTTCCAATTAAAACTGAAAATCATTGCCAACTGCCACGTCAACAACTGGGTAGGAAAGACCATATAGTGGTTAGAAACTGGTAAATTTCCATGTATTATTATTTTACACTTTAACGGCGAGAGTGTGCTAAAAGTGACTGGGGGAAACCAATGCAGCTAGTGGTTAAAGTGTTAACCAAAATGTCTTTTATAAGACTAAGTGAGGAGTGTTGTTAAAAGACGTGTAATCCATGTCTTGCTCTTCAAGATATGCACGAACTATGAAAGGAGAAAAGTTGAGAAAGCGTTCATATGACTGTGGCTGTAGTGTGTGCAATGTAGGTCAGACTATTCTTTGAGATCTGATATGTTTGTTTGTGTTTTTGTAGGGCGACAGAATGACGAAAATGTGGTCCGACTCGACTACAGAAAAGGTTAGAGGGTTTTAGGGTTCAAGAGGAATGGTTAGAGGGTTTTAGGGTTCAGGAGGAATGGTTAGAGGGTATTAGGGTTCAGGAGGAATGGTTAGAGGGTATTAGGGTTCAGGAGGAATGGTTAGAGGGTTTTAGGGTTCAGGAGGAATGGTTAGAGGGTTTTAGGGTTCAGGAGGAATGGTTAGAGGGTTTTAGGGTTCAGGAGGAATGTTTAGAGTGTTTTAGGGTTCAGGAGGAATGGTTAGAGGGTATTAGGGTTAAGGAGGAATGGTTAGAGGGTTTTAGGGTTCAGGAGGAATGGTTAGAGGGTATTAGGGTTCAGGAGGAATGGTTAGAGGGTATTAGGGTTCAGGAGGAATGGTTAGAGGGTTTTAGGGTTCAGGAGGAATGGTTAGAGGGTATTAGGGTTCAGGAGGAATGGTTAGAGGGTTTTAGGGTTAAGGAGGAATGGTTAGAGTGTTTTAGGGTGAAGGAGGAATGGTTAGAGGGTTTTAGGGTTAAGGAGGAATGGTTAGAGTGTTTTAGGGTTAAGGAGGAATGGTTAGAGTGTTTTAGGGTTAAGGAGGAATGGTTAGAGGGTATTAGGGTTCAGGAGGAATGGTTAGAGGGTATTAGGGTTCAGGAGGAATGGTTAGAGGGTTTTAGGGTTCAGGAGGAATGGTTAGAGGGTATTAGGGTTCAGGAGGAATGGTTAGAGGGTTTTAGGGTTAAGGAGGAATGGTTAGAGTGTTTTAGGGTGAAGGAGGAATGGTTAGAGGGTTTTAGGCTTCTGGAGGAAAGGTTAGAGGGTTTAGAGTTCAGGAGAAAAGGTTAGAGGGTATTAGGGTTCAGAAGGAATGGTTAGAGGGTTTTAGGGTTCAGAAGGAATGGTTAGAGGGTTTTAGGCTTCTGGAGGAAAGGTTAGAGGGTTTAGAGTTCAGGAGAAAAGGTTAGAGGGTTTTAGGGTTAAGGAGGAATGGTTAGAGTGTTTTAGAGTTAAGGAGGAATGTTTAGAGTGTTTTAGGGTTCAGGAGGAATGGTTAGAGGGTATTAGGGTTCAGGAAGAATGGTTAGAGGGTTTTAGGGTTCAGGAGGAATGGTTAGAGGGTTTTAGGGTTCAGAAGGAATGGTTAGAGGGTTTTAGGCTTCTGGAGGAAAGGTTAGAGGGTTTAGAGTTCAGGAGAAAAGGTTAGAGGGTTTTAGGGTTAAGGAGGAATGGTTAGAGTGTTTTAGGGTTAAGGAGGAATGTTTAGAGTGTTTTAGGTTCAGGAGGAATGGTTAGAGGGTATTAGGGTTCAGGAGGAATGGTTAGAGGGTTTTAGGGTTCAGGAGGAATGGTTAGAGGGTTTTAGGGTTCAGAAGGAATGGTTAGAGGGTTTTAGGCTTCTGGAGGAAAGGTTAGAGGGTTTAGAGTTCAGGAGAAAAGGTTAGAGGGTATTAGTGTTCAGAAGGAATGGTTAGAGGGTTTTAGGGTTCAGAAGGAATGGTTAGAGGGTTTTAGGCTTCTGGAGGAAAGGTTAGAGGGTTTAGAGTTCAGGAGAAAAGGTTAGAGGGTATTAGGGTTCAGGAGGAATGGTTAGAGGGTTTTAGGGTTCAGGAGGAATGGTTAGAGTGTTTTAGGGTTCAGGAGGAATGGTTAGAGGGTTTTAGGATTCAGGAGGAATGGTTAGAGGGTTTTAGGCTTCTGGAGGAAAGGTTAGAGGGTTTTAGGGTTCAGGAGGAATGGTTAGAGTGTTTTAGGGTTCAGGAGGAATGGTTAGAGGGTTTTAGGGTTAAGGAGGAATGGTTAGAGGGTTTTAGGGTTCAGAAGGAATGGTTAGAGGGTTTTAGGCTTCTGGAGGAAAGGTTAGAGGGTTTAGAGTTCAGGAGAAAAGGTTAGAGGGTATTAGGGTTCAGAAGGAATGGTTAGAGGGTTTTAGGCCTCTGGAGGAAAGGTTAGAGGGTTTAGAGTTCAGGAGTAAAGGTTAGAGGGTATTAGGGTTCAGAAGGAATGGTTAGAGGGTTTTAGGCTTCTGGAGGAAAGGTTAGAGGGTTTAGAGTTCAGGAGAAAAGGTTAGAGGGTATTAGGGTTCAGAAGGAATGGTTAGAGGGTTTTAGGGTTCAGAAGGAATGGTTAGAGGGTTTTAGGCTTCTGGAGGAAAGGTTAGAGGGTTTAGAGTTCAGGAGAAAAGGTTAGAGGGTATTAGGGTTCAGGAGGAATGGTTAGAGGGTTTTAGGGTTCAGGAGGAATGGTTAGAGGGTTTTAGGGTTCAGGAGGAATGGTTAGAGGGTTTTAGGATTCAGGAGGAATGGTTAGAGGGTTTTAGGGTTCAGGAGGAATGGTTAGAGGGTTTTAGGATTCAGGAGGAATGGTTAGAGGGTTTTAGGCTTCTGGAGGAAAGGTTAGAGGGTTTAGAGTTCAGGAGAAAAGGTTAGAGGGTATTAGGGTTCAGGAGGAATGGTTAGAGGGTTTTAGGGTTCAGGAGGAATGGTTAGAGTGTTTTAGGGTTCAGGAGGAATGGTTAGAGGGTTTTAGGATTCAGGAGGAATGGTTAGAGGGTTTTAGGCTTCTGGAGGAAAGGTTAGAGGGTTTTAGGGTTCAGGAGGAATGGTTAGAGTGTTTTAGGGTTCAGGAGGAATGGTTAGAGGGTTTTAGGGTTCAGAAGGAATGGTTAGAGGGTTTTAGGCTTCTGGAGGAAAGGTTAGAGGGTTTAGAGTTCAGGAGAAAAGGTTAGAGGGTATTAGGGTTCAGAAGGAATGGTTAGAGGGTTTTAGGATTCAGGAGGAATAGTTAGAGGGCATTAGGGTTAAGGAGGAATGGTTAGAGGGTTTTAGGGTTCAGGAGGAATGGTTAGAGGGTTTTAGGATTCAGGAGGAATGGTTAGAGGGTATTAGGGTTCAGGAGGAATGGTTAGAGGGTTTTAGGGTTCAGGAGGAATGGTTAGAGAGTTTTAGGGTTCAGGAGGAATGGTTAGAGGGTTTTAGGATTCAGGAAGAATGGTTAGAGTGTTTTAGGGTTCAGGAGGAATGGTTAGAGGGTTTTAGGATTCAGGAAGAATGGTTAGAGTGTTTTAGGCTTCTGGAGGAAAGGTTAGAGGGTTTTAGGGTTCAGGAGGAATGGTTAGAGTGTTTTAGGGTTCAGGAGGAATGGTTAGAGGGTTTTAGGGTTCAGGAGGAATGGTTAGAGAGTTTTAGGGTTCAGGAGGAATGGTTAGAGGGTTTTAGGATTCAGGAAGAATGGTTAGAGTGTTTTAGGGTTCAGGAGGAATGGTTAGAGGGTTTTAGGATTCAGGAAGAATGGTTAGAGTGTTTTAGGGTTCAGAAGGAATGGTTAGAGGGTTTTAGGATTCAGGAAGAATGGTTAGAGAGTTTTAGGGTTCAGTTTGTTGTAGAAAGCTGTTGTTGCTGAAATGTACGTGATATATTGACAGCATGTCTTTTCATCATAATTATTCGCCATGATTTGGACCCATGATGCGAACTAATTTAAGCCAATGAACACCATCATCTTGTTTATCTATCTTTGTCTCTGTCATCTTCATTGCCTCATAACTTCGATTCATTGTTGTCATCATCTGTTTCTTTGTTGCCATCATTATCATCATAGTCATCATTATCACAGTCATCATCAACAACATCATCATTGTCATACCTCTATCATTGGGTGCAAGGACTTTCCTGTGTCATAACTTATGCCTAACCTTTGAGAACTGAAGTAATTGAAGAAGTGCTCTTGTGTGTGATGTTGAGACTGACTCAGCTTCTGTTGTCTAGAGTTTAAGTTGCCCTAGACATGGTATTGAGGTCAGACTGTCCAGCTGGTGGTCACAGTTGCTATGCTAGGCTAGCAGACATTTTGCCTGTGGGAATTCTGGCTGACCCATTGGTTAACAGTGTCTGGCTTTGCTCCTAGTGCCTCGAACCAAGGGCTCCTATATAGTCAGCCATTATCCAGAGGTCCTTGCTCAGACAGTGCTCTGCTCCTCTCTCCAGCTTTTCAGTGTTGAGACATTGTCTGGACCAGAGTTCAGAGAGGAAAGGTAACAGACCCTACTATCATTCATTACGAAGATTTATATAGCGCTACTATCCTGATGTCTGGGATAGCCAACCACACAAAATCTTACAGCCTTGCAAAGCATCAATGGAGTTAGATACTTAAAGTAAGGTAAGGTAAACTCGTGGACGATAGTAAATACTACAGGTGATTGGATGGAAGCTAGACTGTGCTAATTTATTCTTAAAACTTGAAGAAGAAGAGAGCTCAGCCCCTTAAGCTAGCCCTGAGGCAGCCATGGGTATGAAATGTTATCAACTTCATTTTTCTTAGCCTTGGCCTATGAGGGCGAGTGGCCAGGCCTCTTCCTTGCCGTCTCACCGTCCCACCGACAGTGTATGGTCAGTGTACTCGTTATAGCTGAGTTGGCTAGGGGTGCAGGTGGCGCAGAAATCTCAACCAAACTTCTGCCCTGGCGAGAATGCTTAAAACTAACAGTGCCATTAATCAAAAGGTACGTGAAATGATGTTCCAGTGTCCCAAGTGGAACGTGGGAGGTGATCAGTTCCCACTCGTTGGCTCTTGAGCTAGCAATGGACGACAGCCAAGGTTCGGGACAGAGGGCCAGTTCTTCGTAGGACATGAGACCAGTACACTGCACGACATGGGACCAGCATATCACAGGACATGGGACCAGTGCATTGGAGGACAGGGGACCAGTGCATTGCAGAACATGGGACCAGTACATTGCAAGACATGGGACCAGTTCATCGCAAGACATTGGACCTGTTCATTGCAGGACATGGGACCAGTGCATTGCAGAACACGGGACCAGCGCATCACAGGGCTTGCTGTTTCCGGGCCAGCATATGCAGGTACCAAATTATACTGCCTGGTGAGAGATGCACACGTGTGCTAACAACATGCTGTGAGTCATTACATGGTGGCATCCTTGGCATCTGTATGGCTGGCATGAACTCTCAACCTTTCAATTACAGACCTAGCATGCATCGTACTGCTGTGTCTAACCAGAATAATTCATCAGGTTGCAAGACTCTTTTCAATAACTCTTTTCAATAGCTATTTTCAATAACTCTTCAATAACTCTTTTCAATAACTCTTTTCAATAACTATTTTCAATAACTCTTTTCAATAACTCTTTTCAATAACTATTTTCAATAACTCTTTTCAATAACTCTTTTCAATAACTCTTTTCAATAACTCTTTTCAATAACTATTTTCAATAACTCTTTTCAATAACTCTTTTCAATAACTCTTTTCAATAACTCTTTTCAATAACTCTTTTCAATAACTCTTTTCAATAACTCTTCAATAACTCTTTTCAATAACTCTTTTCAATAACTCTTTTCAATAACTCTTTTCAATAACTATTTTCAATAACTCTTTTCAATAACTCTTTTCAATAACTCTTTTCAATAACTCTTTTCAATAACTTTTCAATAACTCTTTTCAATAACTCTTTTCAATAACTATTTTCAATAACTCTTCAATAACTCTTTTCAATAACTCTTTCAATAACTCTTTTCAATAACCTTTTCAATAACTCTTTTCAATAACTCTTTTCAATAACTCTTTTCAATAACTCTTTTCAATAACTCTTTTCAATAACTCTTTTCAATAACTCTTTTCAATAACTCTTTTCAATAACTCTTTTCAATAACTCTTTTCAATAACTATTTTCAATAACTCTTTTCAATAACTCTTTTCAATAACTCTTTTCAATAACTCTTTTCAATAACTCTTTTCAATAACTATTTTCAATAACTCTTTTCAATAACTCTTTTCAATAACTCTTTTCAATAACTCTTTTCAATAACTCTTTTCAATAACTCTTTTCAATAACTCTTTTCAATAACTCTTTTCAATAACTCTTTTCAATAACTCTTTTCAATAACTCTTTTCAATAACTCTTTTCAATAACTATTTTCAATAACTCTTTTCAATAACTCTTTTCAATAACTCTTTTCAATAACTCTTTTCAATAACTCTTTTCAATAACTCTTTTCAATAACTCTTTTCAATAACTCTTTTCAATAACTCTTTTCAATAACTCTATTTTCAATAACTCTTTTCAATAACTCTTTTCAATAACTCTTTTCAATAACTCTTTTCAATAACTCTTTTCAATAACTCTTTTCAATAACTCTTTTCAATAACTCTTTTCAATAACTCTTTTCAATAACTCTTTTCAATAACTCTTTTCAATAACTCTTCAATAACTCTTTTCAATAACTCTTTTCAATAACTCTTTTCAATAACTCTTTTCAATAACTCTTTTCAATAATAACTTTTCAATAACTCTTTTCAATAACTCTTTTCAATAACTCTTTTTCAATAACTCTTTTCAATAACTCTTTTCAATAACTCTTTTCAATAACTCTTTTCAATAACTCTTTTCAATAACTCTTTTCAATAACTATTTTCAATAACTCTTTTCAATAACTCTTTTCAATAACTCTTTTCAATAACTCTTTTCAATAACTCTTTTCAATAACTATTTTCAATAACTCTTTTCAATAACTCTTTTCAATAACTCTTTTCAATAACTCTTTTCAATAACTCTTTTCAATAACTCTTTTCAATAACTCTTTTCAATAACTCTTTTCAATAACTCTTTTCAATAACTCTTTTCAATAACTCTTTTCAATAACTCTTTTCAATAACTCTTTTCAATAACTCTTTTCAATAACTCTTTTCAATAACTCTTTTCAATAACTATTTTCAATAACTCTTTTCAATAACTCTTTTCAATAACTCAATTTTCAATAACTCTTTTCAATAACTCTTTTCAATAACTCTTTTCAATAACTATTTTCAATAACTCTTTTCAATAACTCTTTTCAATAACTCTTTTCAATAACTCTTTTCAATAACTCTTTTCAATAACTCTTTTCAATAACTCTTTTCAATAACTCTTTTCAATAACTCTTTTCAATAACTCTTTTCAATAACTCTTTTCAATAACTCTTTTCAATAACTCTTTTCAATAACTCTTTTCAATAACTCTTTTCAATAACTCTTTTCAATAACTCTTTTCAATAACTCTTTTCAATAACTCTTTTCAATAACTCTTTTCAATAACTATTTTCAATAACTCTTTTCAATAACTCTTTTCAATAACTCTTTTCAATAACTCTTTTCAATAACTCTTTTCAATAACTCTTTTCAATAACTCTTTTCAATAACTCTTTTCAATAACTCTTTTCAATAACTCTTTTCTTCAATAACTCTTTTCAATAACTCTTTTCAATAACTCTTTTCAATAACTCTTTTCAATAACTCTTTTCAATAACTCTTTTCAATAACTCTTTTCAATAACTCTTTTCAATAACTCTTTTCAATAACTCTTTTCAATAACTCTTTTCAATAACTATTTTCAATAACTCTTTTCAATAACTCTTTTCAATAACTCTTTTCAATAACTCTTTTCAATAACTCTTTTCAATAACTCTTTTCAATAACTATTTTCAATAACTCTTTTCAATAACTCTTTTCAATAACTCTTTTCAATAACTCTTTTCAATAACTCTTTTCAATAACTCTTTTCAATAACTATTTTCAATAACTCTTTTCAATAACTCTTTTCAATAACTCTTTTCAATAACTCTTTTCAATAACTCTTTTCAATAACTCTTTTCAATAACTCTTTTCAATAACTCTTTTCAATAACTCTTTTCAATAACTCTTTTCAATAACTCTTTTCAATAACTCTTTTCAATAACTCTTTTCAATAACTCTTTTCAATAACTATTTTCAATAACTCTTTTCAATAACTCTTTTCAATAACTCTTTTCAATAACTATTTTCAATAACTCTTTTCAATAACTCTTTTCAATAACTCTTTTCAATAACTCTTTTCAATAACTCTTTTCAATAACTCTTTTCAATAACTCTTTTCAATAACTCTTTTCAATAACTCTTTTCAATAACAATAACTCTTTTCAATAACTCTTTTCAATAACTCTTTTCAATAACTATTTTCAATAACTCTTTTCAATAACTCTTTTCAATAACTCTTTTCAATAACTCTTTTCAATAACTCTTTTCAATAACTCTTTTCAATAACTCTTTTCAATAACTCTTTTCAATAACTCTTTTCAATAACTCTTTTCAATAACTCTTTTCAATAACTCTTTTCAATAACTCTTTTCAATAACTCTTTTCAATAACTCTTTTCAATAACTCTTTTCAATAACTCTTTTCAATAACTCTTTTCAATAACTCTTTTCAATAACTCTTTTCAATAACTCTTTTCAATAACTATTTTCAATAACAATCTTTTCAATAACTATTTTCAATAACTCTTTTCAATAACTTTTCAATAACTCTTTTCAATAACTATTTTCAATAACTCTTTTCAATAACTCTTTTCAATAACTCTTTTCAATAACTCTTTTCAATAACTATTTTCAATAACTCTTTTCAATAACTCTTTTCAATAACTCTTTTCAATAACTCTTTTCAATAACTCTTTTCAATAACTCTTTTCAATAACTCTTTTCAATAACTCAATTTTCAATAACTCTTTTCAATAACTCTTTTCAATAACTCTTTTCAATAACTCTTTTCAATAACTCTTTTCAATAACTCTTTTCAATAACTCTTTTCAATAACTCTTTTCAATAACTATTTTCAATAACTCTTTTCAATAACTATTTTCAATAACTCTTTTCAATAACTATTTTCAATAACTCTTTTCAATAACTATTTTCAATAACTCTTTTCAATAACTCTTTTCAATAACTCTTTTCAATAACTCTTTTCAATAACTATTTTCAATAACTCTTTTCAATAACTCTTTTCAATAACTCTTTTCAATAACTCTTTTCAATAACTCTTTTCAATAACTCTTTTCAATAACTCTTTTCAATAACTATTTTCAATAACTCTTTTCAATAACTATTTTCAATAACTCTTTTCAATAACTCTTTTCAATAACTCTTTTCAATAACTCTTTTCAATAACAATAACTCTTTTCAATAACTCTTTTTCAATAACTCTTTTCAATAACTCTTTTCAATAACTCTTTTCAATAACTCTTTTCAATAACTCTTTTCAATAACTCTTTTCAATAACTCCTTTCAATAACTTTTCAATAACTCTTTTCAATAACTCTTTTCAATAACTCTTTTCAATAACTCTTTTTCAATAACTCTTTTCAATAACTCAATAACTTTTCAATAACTCTTTTCAATAACTATTTTCAATAACTCTTTTCAATAACTCTTTTCAATAACTCTTTTCAATAACTCTTTTCAATAACTTTTTTCAATAACTCTTTTCAATAACTATTTTCAATAACTCTTTTCAATAACTCTTTTCAATAACTCTTTTCAATAACTATTTTCAATAACTCTTTTCAATAACTCTTTTCAATAACTCTTTTCAATAACTCTTTTCAATAACTCTTTTCAATAACTCTTTTCAATAACTCTTTTCAATAACTCTTTTCAATAACTCTTTCAATAACTCTTTTCAATAACTATTTTCAATAACTCTTTTCAATAACTCTTTTCAATAACTCTTTTCAATAACTCTTTTCAATAACTCTTTTCAATAACTCTTTTCAATAACTCTTTTCAATAACTCTTTTTCAATAACTCTTTTCAATAACTCTTTTCAATAACTCTTTTCAATAACTCTTTTCAATAACTCTTTTCAATAACTCTTTTCAATAACTCAACTCTTTTCAATAACTCTTTTCAATAACTCTTTTCAATAACTCTTTTCAATAACTCTTTTTCAATAACAATAATTATTTTCAATAACTCTTTTCAATAACTCTTTTCAATAACTCTTTTCAATAACTCTTTTCAATAACTCTTTTCAATAACTCTTTTCAATAACTCTTTTCAATAACTCTTTTCAATAACTCTTTTCAATAACTCTTTTCAATAACTCTTTTCAATAACTCTTTTCAATAACTCTTTTCAATAACTCTTTTCAATAACTATTTTCAATAACTCTTTTCAATAACTCTTTTCAATAACTCTTTTCAATAACTCTTTTCAATAACTATTTTCAATAACTCTTTTCAATAACTCTTTTCAATAACTCTTTTCAATAACTCTTTTCAATAACTATTTTCAATAACTCTTTTTAACTCTATTTTCAATAACTCTTTTCAATAACTCTTTTTCAATAACTCTTTTTTCAATAACTCTTTTCAATAACTCTTTTTCAATAACTCTTTTCAATAACTCTTTTCAATAACTCTTTTCAATAACTCTTTTCAATAACTATTTTCAATAACTATTTTCAATAACTCTTTTCAATAACTCTTTTCAATAACTCTTTTCAATAACTCTTTTCAATAACTCTTTTCAATAACTCTTTTCAATAACTCTTTTCAATAACTCTTTTCAATAACTCTTTTTCAATAACTCTTTTCAATAACTCTTTTCAATAACTCTTTTCAATAACTCTTTTCAATAACTCTTTTCAATAACTCTTTTCAATAACTCTTTCAATAACTCTTTTCAATAACTCTTTTCAATAACTCTTTTCAATAACTCTTTTCAATAACTCTTTTCAATAACTCTTTTCAATAACTCTTTTCAATAACTCTTTTCAATAACTCTTTCAATAACTCTTTTCAATAACTCTTTTCAATAACTCTTTTCAATAACTATTTTCAATAACTATTTTCAATAACTCTTTTCAATAACTATTTTCAATAACTCTTTTTTTCAATAACTCTTTTCAATAACTCTTTTCAATAACTCTTTTCAATAACTCTTTTCAATAACTCTTTTCAATAACTATTTTCAATAACTCTTTTTCAATAACTCTTTTCAATAACTCTTTTCAATAACTCTTTTCAATAACTCTTTTCAATAACTATTTTCAATAACTATTTTCAATAACTCTTTTTCAATAACTCTTTTCAATAACTCTTTTCAATAACTCTTTTCAATAACTATTTTCAATAACTCTTTTCAATAACTATTTTCAATAACTCTTTCAATAACTTTTTTCAATAACTCTTTTCAATAACTCTTTTCAATAACTCTTTTCAATAACTCTTTTCAATAACTATTTTCAATAACTCTTTTCAATAACTCTTTTCAATAACTTTTCAATAACTCTTTTCAATAACTATTTTCAATAACTCTTTTTCAATAACTATTTTCAATAACTATTTTCAATAACTCTTTTTTCAATAACTATTTTCAATAACTCTTTTCAATAACTCTTTCAATAACTCTTTCAATAACTCTTTTCAATAACAATAACTCTTTTCAATAACTCTTTTCAATAACTATTTTCAATAACTCTTTTCAATAACTCTTTTCAATAACTCTTTTCAATAACTCTTTTCAATAACTATTTTCAATAACTCTTTTCAATAACTATTTTCAATAACTCTTTTCAATAACTATTTTCAATAACTCTTTTCAATAACTCTTTTCAATAACTCTTTTTTCAATAACTCTTTTCAATAACTCTTTTCAATAACTCTTTTCAATAACTCTTTTCAATAACTCTTTTCAATAACTCTTTTCAATAACTCTTTTCAATAACTCTTTTCAATAACTCTTTTCAATAACTCTTTTCAATAACTCTTTTCAATAACTCTTTTCAATAACTCTTTTCAATAACTCTTTTCAATAACTCTCTTTCAATAACTATTTTCAATAACTCTTTTCAATAATTTTTCAATAACTCCTTTCAATAACTCTTTTTTTTTTCATTCATTCATTCATTCGGGAATTATAGAATTAATATGTCTTTTCAATAACTATTTCATTTCAATAACTCTTTTCAATAACTCTTTTCAATAACTCATTTAAATAACTCATTTTCAATAACTCATTTCAATAACTCATTTCAATAACTTTTCAATAACTCTTTTCAATAACTCTTTTCAACGTAATGAGGAATGTTCCAGGGGAATGGATGAATGATGGATAAATGGTCAGCGTTTCATAAATTCATATCATTGCCATTTGCAACAAATTCAGATTAATCACGGCAGATATTAGGTTCGAGATTTCTGCTTCACCTTCGCCCCTATCCAACTCAGTTATAGTGAGTTCACTGACCATCGGTAGGAGGATGAGACGGTGGGAGAGAGGACTGGCCGACCGCCCTCATATGCCAAGATTAAGAAAATGAAGTCGCTAACACTTCATACCCATGGCTGCCAAAGGGCTGGCTTATGGGACTGCTCTTCTTCAGATTAATCCAATTCAGTGTATACTTAGATAAAGGATCCAGGGTCATAGGGTTAAAGAGATGATTATGGTTATAGAGATGATTAACCCTAAAGAGAATATTTCTAAGAGAGTTTAACATTCCGGGTGCTTTTTGTTCTTGTAACAGATCCCGGTGAGAACCTGCGGGAAATCCTCATTCATCTGGCACGCTCCGACGTTTCCAAAGCGAAGAAACTGGCCTACTACAATGCATTCGTTCGACTCCGATACCGCTTTGGGTCTGCCCTCGACCATCTTTTGACTAAGGAAGAGATTCTTGTGTGGTACGATTACCTATTCATTGATTCTGGATATTGTTTATTTATATAGCTCCAGCATCTAGTGAAACACTTCAGTCTGCTGTTAAGCTGGTGCATGATGGTTATGCTCAAGCACTCAGGGCAGTGAGTTTATATGAGATATGTGTTCAGCGACTGTGTAATAACGTCACTTCAGATAATTGCTTGTCGTCATTTGCCTTGTGGAATGATCTTCCAGTGGAAATGTGTTTTGCGCCACTGGAGACAGGTCACGAAGCAGTTTCAGGTCTTTTTTCTGACGAGCCTTTGAGTTGTTCTGACAAAGTGTTTATTCATTACATGAAAAGTTAATAGATCAATCTCAATCTGAAGCATCAAGGTACAGGCTCATGTACATAGATGCCTACATGCGTACAATGAGTTGTACAGCAATCCATTGTTTCTGGAATTTGGTTGTCTAGTTTTCTTAAAAGACACTCTATATATATATATATATATATAGATATCTTGAATTGAATTGAATTGAATTGAATTGAATAAACAAATTGAATTGAATTGAAAAAAAAAAAATTGAATTGAATATCTTCTTCTCTTCTTATATATATATATATACATATATACATTTATACATAGAAGTTGCTAATTACATTACATATGAATATATATATACCATGCTGTATATATAAAAAAAATATATATATATATTCATTCAGATTTCTAATAGTCTTTCATAAATCTTTGTGCACTAGATGACCTTTCACTTACCCTTCTCTTCAATGAATGATTAAAGACCGCTGTGTTCTTCAGTGGGTTTCCAGATGCCATCCCATGTCAGAACAACGCTCTGTATAAAAAACCTCTGCATCAGAAAGCCTCTGGATAAATAAAGCCTCTGGATAAATGCATGTTTACAAGATATTATTATGTCAATATTTCTGTGTGATTCATGCAGATGTGTTCTGTACATTTTGTTTTCAGTGTGGGAAAATAAGTCTTTGATTGATTAGCCTTTGATCATTTGATCGAGTGTCAGTGAATGTGTAAACATTGGCAGAGGGAGAGTAATCAATGAAGAAAGCAAGTGATTGTGAAAGTGATTTCAATTTTACTACCTTACTTGTTTTCTTGTTGGTATTTTTCTTCTTTCTTCATTTTTTAACTTAAAAAATGTTGACAAAAGAAAAGTTTGACGTGAAATATTAGCAGGGTATTGGGAACAAATGATAGACCATTTATTGCTCTCTGGGGCACAGCAATGGGGTCAAAGGATCTTTACCTCAGGGCCAACATGTGACATGTGTGTTCTTTTGGCTGATGTCCATGCTTTGATCGTTGTAGCCTTCGACTCGGTTTGTTCCACAAGGCGAAAGAGATGAGGGCCGCTTGTCTGCGGGCGCTGCGATACTTCTGTCTTGATTGGGAGTCCGTCAACACCGTTCTGAAGCTTCACGTCGACTTTCTCATTGTCAGGTATCAATGGATCTGTGTCTGATGTACTCTGTCATCCTGTTGCCTCGTTTTTGGAAGGGGGATAGTATAAAGGATAACACTCTTGCCTGAAGTTTTCATCGACCCAGGTCGATTCCTGTAAGGCCTCCCTGGGTTTAGCTTCATTCCCTAAGTGGCAGCAAAAGTACAATGAGCTTGCGCCTTGCATGGCTGCAACTTTGTTGATTTATGTCTAATGTGATTTGTGTTCTTGTGAATTGTTTAATCGTAATAACATGTACATGTACAGCGCAGTGCATTTGTCAGGCACTTCATTAAAGAATAAATATTATTATTATTTTCCGTATCCTTCTCATCTTCCTCCTCCTCTTCCTCCTCCTCCATATCATCATCGTTATTTAAAATAATAGCTGTTATTTAGTAAACTAACTGTACTAATATGCTGCTAAATTAATAGTGATTCAGTATCACATTCATTTGTACACATCAGTCAGAGGCATTCTTTGTCATTGCTGATGATGTCAGCATGGTTGTTAGTTCCAAAATGTGGGTGAACAGGTGTTACAACAGCTTCCTATCTGGACTGAATTACTAAACATGATCTTTATCCAACAATGATGATATTCATAATCAAAATAAAAGCAAATGTTTGGTAGTAGCAATAACAATATTAATTATATTTGTAATATATTAATCATAGCAGCAGGTGTAGTAGTAATAACAATATTAATTATATTTGTAATATATTAATCATAGCAGCAGGTGTAATATATTAATCATAGCAGCAGGTGTTGTAGTAATAACAATATTAATTACATTTGTAATATATTAATCATAGCAGCAGGTGTTGTAGTAATAACAATATTAATTATATTTGTAATATATTAATGATAACGGCAGGTGTAGTAGTAATAACTTACTGCTGCTATGATTGTACAAAGTCTCATTGACTAATTGACTTTACCAGTGAGACCAAAGGGTCAGTAAGGCCAAAGGGTCAATGAGGCCAAAGGGTTATGAGGTCAATGAGGTCAATAACAATGTTAATTATATTTGTAATATATTAATCATAATGGCAGGCATAGTAGTAAAAATACTGGTAAAACCATGAGAAAGGTATTTGTAATGATATTGACTTGTTGTAACTGTGTTGTGCGTTGCTTTAGGTCCATTGACATCTGTTTGGACAACGACATAGAACGAGTTCATGCCATGCGACTTATTCGTAAGATTCTCTCCATCTCTCCAGAACGATTCCCTTCCTCGCTTCTTAATCCGCTGATTTCCATCGCCAACGATGGCTCCAAACTGCGCGACAAACTTGTCAAGACGTGCCTCGCTACAATTTGTGAACTCGGTCAGTTGTTTGTATTTATAGGTCTGGGCCATTTGCTTAGCTATTTAACGTCATGGACCAATTGACCTCATAGCCCTTTGGCCTCACTGACCCTTTGGCCTCATTGACTATTTTCCCTCATTGACCCTTTGGCCTCATCGACCACATAGCCCTTTGGCCTCATTGACCCTTTGGCCTCATTGACCCTTTAGCCTCACTGACCCTTTGGCCTCATTGACCTCATAGCCCTTTGTCCGCATTGACTTTGTAGCTCTTTGTCCTCATTGATCCTTGACGCCTCATTGGCGTCATTGCACCAACTTCTTTGATCTTTGGCCTCAGTGACCTTCAGCAATGGGACCATGCTTCTGATGGCCATTGCTGTGTCAGGCATATAAGGAATGATTGACAGTGATTGACAGTTATTGCTACAGCAAATACCATCGAGATGTCAAGGAAGAACAGGTGATGTAGTAAAGGGAAAAACACTTGCTCACTCGATTACTTTCTTCCATACTCTCCACTAGCATATATGCTCGTCCTCTTTCACTCACTAACTGCGCTCAAATAACTCACCACTTGTTGTACAGCAGTGCAGTTCTGGCCACTCACAGCTTCTCACACTCACCAATCACATTTTCACACACACACATGCACGCACACACACACACTCGGTAGATAAATACCATATACAAAGATATGAAATGGTTCAGTCAAAGTCTAAGGACCAGTCAAGCAGGGACCAGTCAATCAAAGGCCAATCAATCAAGGACCAGTCAATCAAAGGGTAAGCAATCAAAATCTGGTACATCATAATGTCATTAATCGAACAATTAGTCATTAAGTGAATATGTTACTGGTTTTACCAGCTCTGCACAATGCAAGGCTGGTTGCGCGACATGGCGGCATTGGAGCAATCCTGCACAACGTCCTCGACTGTCATCAACTGCCACGAGTCAACGAGTCCTTGATGGCGACGATACTCAGTTTGCTCAATCACCCGAGAACTCGATCTTTAATCAAACCAGATGTTGACCTCGAGGTATTCTAAATAAAATCTAGTCATTTGATTCTTCTGCAATTCAAAAGAGAAGTTTTTGTTTTGGTAAATACTGGTTGAAGACTATGTAAATGGAATGCATTAGTTGTCATCTGAAACTTCAGATAAATCTGCTTAATTTTCTTGTATTTCTATTTTATTACCATTACAGATTGAATGTGCAAGTATGTAATGTAGTAATATTATTGGTAATATTAATATTAGTATTAGGAATAATAAAAATTAGGGTTGTTAATATCGGTTTTTTGGCAAACCGATTATCGGTTTTAGAAATCCGATTTTAAACCGATTATCGTTTTTTATTGCCTTCATAGAAAATTTAATATATTATCATATAATGCAAGTTACTGAAAACCGATAATCGCTATGTACGGTAACGTACATACACGTACGGGGTTCTACTATTACCTCGTTGGCTGTGGAAGACCCCGTTTATATATAAGAGGCAATAATACGTCGCTGTGGGGGGTTCTACTATTACCTCGTTGGCTGTGGAAGACTCCGTTTTATATATAAGAAGCAGAATTCGATAATCGTTTTGTCAATAATGAAAACCGATTATCGTTTTCGAAACCGATAATCGGATTTCCGATTATCGTTTAACATCCCTAATAAAAATACAAAGAATGTTTTAATTGAACAAATAAAATGCTTCTCTTTCAGTGGTTTCTGTATAATATTTATGCAGTGGACTGCAGAAGCGCTCATTCATACATGCTCTCATTCTGTTTTCATTCATTTATTAATTTATTCAAGGTATTTAGTTAAAGTGCTACATATAGGTTGAAAAGTTGAATACTCGATATTAACACTTTAACAACAAGAGTGTACTAAAAGTGACTGGGAAACCAATGCAGCTCATCACTAAAGTGTTAATGCTAGAATACATTGCAGAATTTGCAGTAATGTAAAGTTACTTACAGTTACGATATATAATTAACTAATTATTCTTATAGAAAATGCTGGCCCCATTCACGGACTTCGATTACAAGTATGCCGCGGACACAAGCGACCAGTCGGGGTAAGGGGTTTCTGTGTATTGGGAAGATGCTTGCTAAGTTCCTTGTTAAGTGCTCAGTCAGCTCTCTTCTCTTCTCCCGTTGTCCATTCCTGCTACTCTTTCTTTCCCTCAGTCTCCTCTTCTACCATACTCTTGCTCCTTATATCCTCCTCCTCCTCCTACACCTCATTGTACATGTACTACTTCTCTTCCACCTGCTCCTCCTGTACATGCTCTTTATCATACTTCTTTCACATGTACTTTTCCTCTGCTCCTCCTGTTCCTGTTTCTTTGGCTCTTCCTCCTCTTGTACTCCTGCTCCACTCTCCCCACTCTCCTTGTACACATCTTTC
Organism: Aporrectodea caliginosa; assembly: GCA_020284085.1. Lineage (NCBI taxonomy): Eukaryota > Metazoa > Annelida > Clitellata > Crassiclitellata > Lumbricidae > Aporrectodea > Aporrectodea caliginosa. The sequence continues at coordinate 414,727 of JACEVL010001569.1, forward strand.
TTCAGATGGACTTGGGACCTCTTCTCTGAATTTGAAAGTGACTAAGACTACCTCTCAGTAGCTGAATTTCAGTTGTTTTCAACAGCTTTACAGTTGAATCTCGTCTTTCTCTCTCTCTGTTGATCTCTCTGTTGATCTCACTCTCGCTCTCTCTCTCTCTGTATGTCTGTCTTACTCTCTCTGTCTTGCTCTATCTCTGTCTCTCTATATCTCTCTCTGTGTTCTCCTGCCTAGACTTTGAGTCCTAAAATATTTTCTGGTTTTTTTTCAGGGAAGAATCTGAATTCAAGTACGATGCCTGCAAGATGGCTTTAGCAACAATCATCAAGTCTTGGGCTGGTAGGTGGCTAATTCTTTTGTGGCACCAGAGAATGAATGCTTGTTACATGAATTCTAGTATATTGTGCATTGGAATTGAAAATAAAAAGTTCAGTGTTATTTTATGGACTGAACGTCTGAATATTGACCTGATTACGGCTTGATTTGGTTAGCCATCGGTTGATGCCTTGTGCATTAGACACCAGTGCGTTAGACATTACTAATTGCAATTACATTAACCTTGCTATAGCACAATCCCATTATGACGATGGGGTAATGGTGATGGTAATGGTAATTGCACATTTATATAGCGCCATTTTAAGGGAGATTCATCAGAAACACTCCCGACCTAACACAATAAAACCATGATCGAACAAAATGGTCTTCAAGGGTGGAGTAATTGAGATGGTTCACAAATGTAGTGCTTTAAGAATGTATGTATGAGCACTTGTTATAGCGCTTCTTCAAGATTTCTACTCAGAGGCGCTCCCGACTACAGCGCGGACACTGAATCGGAGTTTCACGCCAAAGCGCATGAGCAATTGCGAGTGAAGGACTTGCCCAGGGTCCCTACGCGGCGGCTGGAGGTGGATTCGAGCCCGCAACCCTCCGGCTGCAAGGCACCGAACATACCCCTACACCACCACGCCCCAGAATGCTGCATTGTATACTGTAAACTAATGTGAATGAAATTCCTTAAGTCATTCATCTATTCTTTAATTCATTCATTTCTTCATTCATTCATTCGCAGTTTTTATGTAGTGCCTCTAGACACATCTGCTGCAAAGCGTGCCTATTGCAGTCCTAGTGATAAAAGAACAGCCTTCTAGTAGGTGTGTATGTATGTATCTGAGTGTTTACATAGCAACGTTTTAAGAACCGCTTGCAGGTGCTGAGATATTGCTCTCATGCTATGGCTGTCTAGCCATCTGAAAAGGTGCATCTGATGATAAGCCACACTCAGAAGTTCCCTGGGCAGTTTTCAGTTGATGGCTGACATCTGGCAAATGTGATGTGGAACCTCTGCTTACCAGGATACATATTACATACATATCACAGATGCTGTTCTTTAGAATTGGGGAGAGGTACAAAGGAAACTTTTAAGTAGGATTACTTTAATATCTTGGTAATTAATGAAAACCAGAGAATAGGAACTATGTAATAAATCTTGGTTGGATGAAGCATTTAATGGTAGTGTTTATTCAGGGCCGCGTTAAGGCTAGAGCGGGCCCGGGTGCTATGAGGCCCCCTCTGACAACCACAGGTCCACCATGCACATATTTATAAAATGTGGGCCCTTCAAACTGCGGGCCCAGGTGCTGCAGCACCCATAGCACCCCTTAATACGGGCTTGTGTTTATTGCTGTCTGAAAGGAATGTTTTTGTTGAATGTTGTTTTGTCTTTGGCTGTAACTGTGATGTCTGTTGTTGATTGACAGGTTTTATTAACACCTGTTGTATGATTCACTTCTGTGTGATAGACAAATATAGTTTGATTGGCATCTGTTTCATTGACAGGTTTGATTGACACCTGTTGTTTCATTGACATCTGTTTGATTGATAGGTTTGATCCGGCTATGTAAGCCAGAAGCCAGTGGGCTGCAATCTTTAATAGGAATGTTGTATTTACCAAATATGGAAACTAGGGTAAGTTTTGACCTGGTTAGAAGTTTCTGTTTCAGTTTGTCGAAGTAAATAAGTAAGTATGTATATTCTTTATTGAAACAACTGCATATCCACACTTTGATGTACATACATTTATACAGAGTATAACATTCAAGATTATTATAAACGATCTGCATGTGAGATTGTTCACTTGTTGATGCAGCATCTAAGTTGTGTATTCAGAAGTATTCGAATAGCTGTGATGTGGGTATGGACTTCCAGGAAAATAACACATTTAGAAGACCATTGTATAAAATCGGTTGATGCCTTGTCCTTTAAATACTGGTGTGATAGAAGTTTTCTAATTAATAATAATAATAAGATAAGATTACCAAGGACAAATACATTTTCATGAGCAGATATCGTGTTTTGATCAATCAGATAACCATGTGTACAGTGCTTTTGTGAGGTGCTTAACACGTTCCCGCCGGATGGGGTCACGGATGACCCCAAATGGGAGGCATTGAAACAGACTAGCAAATAAATATAGCTTCATTATGTCATGCCTAAAAATAGTATCAATGTTGTTTACGGATAATTTCCCGACATTTTGATTCTTAGTTTGTTGTCAGAAAGTAAATATTTTCCGAGTTACGATAATTTTAAAAATGAGCAAGTGTCCCGTTTGTCGAGATTTTGAGACGTGTCTTGGATGTGAGCGAAGACGCGTTTTCGTCTTCAGATTAAGAAGTTATTTGCGATGTAAAGACAGATTATGGTCAGCGGCATGTGTGAAATCAGCCTGGTTTACGATTAGGGTTGTTAATATCACTTTTTTTGGCAAACCGATTATCGGTTTTAGAAATCCGATTTTAAACCGATTATCGTTTTCGAAACCGATAATCGGATTTCCGATTATCGTTTAACATCCCTATTTACGATGTGGTCCGAAATAGAAAGTCGAGCTTTGACTTTTGGGTTCAGACTTTGCTGAATGATGCTTACTTGGGACTATTGTTGGACTGTTGTGCTTCAAATGCGATCTGTTTATTGGTGACTATTTTGCCATTTGGCATTCTAAGGCCGCTATATAAATTGACTTTTGTTCACAATGAAATAAGTATTTCATAGCCTGAAGTCTGCTGATTCAGAAAATATATGCCTCGTTATGCTTACTTGGGACTATTGTTTGACAGTTGTCCTTCAAATGCAGCGTCGATCTGTTTATTGGTGACTGATTTGCCATTTGGCATGCTAAGGCCGCTATATAAATTGATTTTCGTTCTTGAGGAAATATAGATTTCATAGCCATAAGTCTGCTGATTCAGAAAATATATACTTTATTATGCTTAAGTGTAACCCATGTTGCAGTGTTGTTATGATAACATAGGTACCATCAATTTCCTACTTTTCCGAAAAAACAATTCAGGCGGGAAAGGGTTAAACCGTGCGATATTAAGTATCTTTGATTAATTCCATTATGTATCAGTAGATGGATTTCAATGAACTTCAGTAGTTTTGCTTGTGTTTATTTCGTAGAAAGAAATTATGGATGTTATGTTCGACGTCTTTCGTTTGTCGGTTCCGCTTTGGACTGACAGCTTCTCACAGGCATTGGTAAGCATTGGTAAGTTTCATTTCACTTCTTTTCTTCAGTGCCATTGTTCTGGTGTTTTTTTAATTTTGTGGATAATTTTGTGTACTTCTGGTCATCCGCTGAAATTCACTCCATTCTGCTTAACACAGATAACATTACATTTACTTGAAGATGAATGATGGTGATGGTGATGGTGATGATGATGGTGATGGTGATGGTGATGGTGATGATAATAATAATAATAATAATAATAATAATAATAATAATAATAATAATAATAATAATAATAATAATAATAATAATAATAATAATAATAATAAACAATATTTAAAGAAATATGTGTTATAATACAACATAAGGGGATAATAATAATCTAATTTCTATGGCACTGTAACACAGCTTGTCCCTAAAAGGGAACCTACACAAAACTCTGACATCGAGCCAAGTAAGCCCTTTGCTTGGATCTGATGAATAGCTGAATGTGGAGTGCTGCAAGGACACTATTAAAAGTGCTGTTCATACGATCTGTTTTATTTGCAGTTGTATGTGCAGAGAACAGTGCTACCATAATTAAGTGCTCATTTTGAGGTTACATTGTAATGAAGTCTGTAATGATGTCCTGTTCCCACCCATGGATAAACAGTAAACACCCATTTAAAGAAATATACTACAACAAAGGGGAGGTTAATTCTAGATTTATAATATGCAGTTGTCAGATAAAGAATAAAAGATCAATGCTGGTTTAAGTAGATAACATGGGACATTTTTAGAGATCTTTCAAACTTGTGTTTGATATTGATACTCTATAAACTGATGTTTACACTGTATTAAATACTCATATTTTTAGACAAAAAACTATCTGCTGAGTAGTTTCTTGAAGGGGTGCTATATAAATGCTTGATATGAATTGAGGAATGTTGCAAAGAGGATCGGTGTATGTGTACTTTTATTTTGTTAATTTTCTGTGTAGTGTTAAGTTTTGCTAACCCTGTTAGATTTGTTATTGTAAGAGTAAAGTAACTTCTACAGTGCCACTTCAGTTAACTGCCCCTCTGTTAATCTAAGTCCTTCTGTGATGTCCATCTGGATTATGGGATCTTGTGGTATTTTTCCAAGATCCGTCGGAGATGAATGAGATGTGGAAATTGACGGAAGGTTTTGTGGCGGAAGAGGGAAAGAGTCTTCTGCCAAACCTGGCACGAACAAGGTAAGGCCATCGAATCTAAGAACAAGGTAATCATCGTTAAATACCTTTTCATGAACAGATATCTTAAGATATGTTAAGAGCTGCCTTATTGCTTTAAAAATGGCTTTTATACTATGTAAACATCCTTTTATGCTCTGTTACAAGCACTGTTTATGCTATGTTAACAAACTATAAATAAACGGACAAATGCACAACTGACTAAGATAATTGCAGTAATTGATGTTGGATAATTGCTTATTTGTTGTGTGTAAATGTGTTTAAATTATTCTGGGTACCGGTAATTATATTGCTATCATTTCTATGTACATGGGTAACCCTGTCAGCGGGACTTTGGTCCCTTAAGGGTCTCTCTGCCATTGCTTCCTGTAAATCAACGAATGTCTTGATTTTGACTGTTGTGTTATTTTGTGCAACAGGAAGCAATAAAATTTATGGTTATGGTTAAATGATTGTAAATTGAAACTATGATCACTGTGAAATTGGATTTTATTTATGGCACGTGCGTATTATTTTCAGACCAAATCTTGTCGACAATCACATGGCAATCATCTTATCGGCTTTCATCAGCGCTGGTCTTTTTGAGGTGAGAAGACTCTGATTGCATCCTGTGGTTTGTTTGATTCTGATTGAATTCAGCTAAGAGGAGGGAGGAGAGGAGTGTTTCTGCAGAACAAATATCACAAACCATAAATAGAAACTGTATTTAGAAGTTGTTCATTAAAACCACACAGTGTTGAAACTTGAGATATGATAACATTTTACTGTTAATTCCAGTTTTAAGCAGTTATAACTCTTTACTGTCTAACCTTTACTCTTGTAAATTATGTAATTGTGTAAATTAAATCTCTACACATACTGCTATGCAATTTCAGTCTGAAGCACTCTTAGTGTATGTAAATGTTGCAGTACTTTTTTTAATTGGTTAAGTTCTTTCAGAATTAGTACCTGTCCTGTATCTGTTTTGTTTGCTGTAAGTAGACCGAACATTGTTGTTACTTATTCTTGTGACACACACATGGATGCATGCACACACAGTCATCCACCATTTCATGTGATGTCATCAATGTTCTTTTGGAATAAGTGCCTGTGATATGGCAGCATAGATAGTAAACAGTTTGATAACTTCTTTCTGGTGTAAATGCTTCTGGAATTTATATAGCACCTATAAAGGGTCAATGAAAGTTTCTGTATTGTGGACTGCTTTATTTTTTACTCGACTTTTAGGCTCTGACAGAAACAATAGCGACGAGCACTCAATATGTTTCTGTTCGTGCAACCATCCTACTGGGAGAACTACTGCACCTGGTGGGATACTTTATTCTGGTGTTTACTGCTGTTGTAACGTTGTCTGATTGCTGTTGTCCTTGTTGTCGGATTTCTGTTGTACTGTTGTCAGATTGCTGTTGTACTGTTGTCAGATTGTTGTTGTACTGTTGTCAGATTGCTGTTGTCCTTGTTGCCGGATTTCTGTTGTACTGTTGTCAGATTGTTGTTGTACTGTTGTCAGATTGCTGTTGTACTGTTGTCAGATTGCTGTTGTACTGTTGTCAGATTGTTGTTGTACTGTTGTCAGATTGCTGTTGTACTGTTGTCAGATTGTTGTTGTACTGTTGTCAGATTGCTGTTGTACTTGTTGCCGGATTTCTGTTGTACTGTTGTCAGATTGTTGTTGTACTGTTGTCAGATTGCTGTTGTACTGTTGTCAGATTGCTGTTGTACTGTTGTCAGATTGTTGTTGTACTGTTGTCAGATTGTTGTTGTACTGTTGTCAGATTGCTGTTTACTGTTGTCACACTTGTTTATTGTTTTGATTGATTCCTTAATTATTGTTGTTTGATTCACTGGTTTTATCACTGATTGTCCTTTTGTATTGACACACATGTTTGATTGTGCCTGTTGTTTGATTGATTCCTTAATATTGTCCTTGCATTCATTATCACAGATTGTGTACTTGAAACACCTTTATGAAAGACGTTTTGAGTAGGTGCTGTGAATTTGAACGTGTTGGATCTGTAGGCAGTGCATTTAAACATATTTGGCTTTGTCTAGAGTACTTCCATTCTGCCGGATGTCACAAACCACTACCATCAATGTCTTCCATCTCTAATGGAACGGGCGGCCAATTTCAGCAAAACGAGCTCACAGCAGAGGTATGCATGCCACCAGGATGTCTCAGATAAGGTGTAAATAGTAATTTACAGTATTAATTAACATAAACTATTAAAAGTTGGATGTTATGACACTGCTTTGTTTCTTATTATTATTATTACTATTAATTAAATTTGTAACGCGTGCATAGTCACACAAAATGAAATGGGGCGTAGAATCTGATAGGAAGAAGATGCAGTTAGATATCCAAGTGTTTGAAAGTCAAGGAGAAATAGTGAGTTTGAGCCGCTTTTTGAAGGAAGGAAGTGAATTTGAGCTACGAAGAGAGAGTGGCAGTCAATTCCATTCCTTGGAGGCAGAGACATGGAATGCATGCAATTGCAAGCCCATGACTGTTCTGCATCTGGCTCAGCTAAAGACCCTTGCTAAAAGATCTAGGTACTTGATTATCGTAGTGTCAGCTGGTCGTAAGTTGCACCTTTTTGTGGGGTGGATTACCATTCTTAAGAAGACACTGTATCATTGACTATTATGTTGATGTTCTGTTGTTGTTAATTTTTGTACACAGTCAGGCTGCTATGGCGATCACCTGTCTGGCTCACCTGGATGCCCTGAAGAGACGAGGTTCAAGGCCGTGTAGTCTGTACCTGTCTCATCTCATAGAGTGCGTTCAGCGCCATTCCCCAAAAGCAAGCCTCATCTTTCGACAACAGCGAAGTCTCCTGCAACACCTTGAAAAAGTTGGTATCCTGTGCAGTAATAATACCACTAATGATAAGGTGATTTATTTAGCACCGTAGCATATCTGAGGCCCAAAGAAAGGGTGCAAATGGGATTTTTGTGCCATATGCATTTCTTATAATGATCTATACAGAAGTCATGAGACTAAGTGGACCATTTACCCTCGTGCACTGGATCTTCTTGCCGGAGTAATCATCCGTTGACAGTTCAAAAGTTACCAGCAGAGTCAGTAGACAGGTCAAGAAATTATTTCAGCTTATCTAAATCATGGCTTTTCAGATTGATTTAATAGCTGTCCATGTTTCAGCCACTATTTCAAGGTTCTTGAAGGTGCCAAGCAAATATCTACAGAAATGATAGGACTTTGATTGTATTTTACATTCCGACGATTTGCCATAACTGTCTGACGTTACAACACAAACTAATGTAATGCGTGTAATGTGCATGTCTAATATGGCCTGAGTTGGGCTGGGAGCGCCTCGGAGTAGGTATCTTAGAGGGGCGCTATATAAATCCTCTGAATGAATGAGTGGGAGAATTGACTAAGCTAGGTTTTACATGTATAATAAATGGATCACATGATAAATTATATTATAATCACCTGTTTAAGTGGAAAACATACACCTAGTACTACAGCTCTTTTATAAGTACTTAATTGTTCCTGTATGGAGTGTCTAGTTGATTGCTTACTTACTATTTACTGTAATGTTACAATGTTACAACATACCTGACCTGTGTTGTAGGATAGGGATCGTGACTTTGTGAATCAGGCCGTACGAGATTCTCAGGTGTTGTATACAAAGGACAACCAGAGCTGGGATTTGGACATTGTGGCCACTCTGCTGAAGGTATTCTGTCAGGACATCTTTTCATCGCATCCGCAAACTGTTTGCCAACTTCAGCCACAACTGTTTGCCAACTTCAGCTTTAGTATCACTTATGCATATTAACATTTATATGTAACCATTTAAGAACCTAGATTGAAGTCACTAGTGATGGTTTGAGCATGAATTGAAGTCTGCATAGAATCTGTTTGCCAACTGTTTGTTCTGTTGAGTTTTTATTGTGGGCTGTTGTCATTTGTTGTAGAGTCCTAATGAAACTATGAAACGCTTGGAAGATCAACAGCTTCAGAGGTAGCTACGCGTTATGATGTTCTTTGCTATGCATTATGGTGTTCTTTGCTATGCATTATGATGTGCTGAGGTGGTAGCTGAGTACCAGCAAGTCGAGAGTAACATAACTTGTCATGTTGGTGATATTTGTGTCTACGTTGAATATCTTTTGACCTTACATCAGCCTTAGCGGCCGTTATGCCTTTACTTTGCGAACTGTTAATTGTTCCGTTTTTTTTGGCCACAGTCGATGGCAAAATCCTATTCAAATACATCTACCTCTTTTATTGTGATTGTGTGGTTACAGGTTTATTCGAAGACTTGTCTACCTGTTCAAGCCATCAAAGAAGGTCTTCTCCATTATTGAGCTGATGCGAGCAGATGTTAGGAAAATGACAGTTACAGGCCTCAATCTCATCGAATTCCTCACAGAGTGTGATGCTGTTAGTTTTCTTAGATTTTCTTACCTGCTTTCAATTTCTGTGGTTTATTAGTGAACTGTGCACATTACAAAAGGTGATTTAAGTAGGGAGGCTGAAGACGGTGGTTGACTTTCAACACCATAGTCCATTTATGAATGCTGTCAATTCTTACTTTACATTACATTACAAGAACTGTAATGCCTAGCAGATAGGATAACATAGGTATGGGTAATTGGATAAGGCTCTGCCACAGACCAGGATTGTGAACAGAAACAGAACAGCAATGAAGAGATCCAGATAGACAACCAACTGGCAAAGGCTCATTTTTCATGGCTGGTCCTGAGTTGGGGAACTGGCTTCCTGCCCTTTTCTTCTCTCCTCCTCCCACTTTCTATTTACCATGTTTTAAATGGGGGAAAAACTACTTCTGCTCTTCTCAATACCCAATTTTTTTTATCACAGTTGTTAATGTTGAAACATCTTTGAGCAATGCTCTACATGTTAATCGATTGATTGAATGATGACGTAAAGACGATCGATTAATTGATTGCAAGAACATGGTTGATTGATCCATTGACTACATGAAGAACAAAGTTACAAATGACACGAGGGTACTAATGTCCCTGCTGTTTGATCGCCTCATCACCTCATTTATCCTTGTGTAGTTGAATTGTTTTTTCATAGTTTTCAGTGTAGATTCTATTCAATTTTTAAAAGGAGGAAGGTCAGAAAAACATCCGAGAACTTTTGGCCGACATTCGAGACTGCCTCAAGGAGGTAATTACAATATCAATTTATCTAATATCTCCTAAGAATGCATCATATCCCTTTGTTTTCTGGTCAGATTGCATTGTTTAGTGTAGAATGTGCAGGTTCAAGTGACCCATGAGGGCAGTGGTGTAGCAAGGATTTTGGAGGCCCTTGTGCAGAGCTTTGGTGGTGGGCCCCTTGAACCCCCCAAATTCGATTTCAAACAAAAACGCTGTGCAAAAAACGCTGTTGCATACAACATAAAAGGTCAGATAATCAAATTTTGACACGTCTATAGTCTACGGTAATCTAAGAAGAGGAATGCTAAAAGTTAAAACGGTCGTTTGCGCGCTTTCTCTTGCGCAAAAATATCCACCACTTTTGAAGTATCAAGCTTTTTGGGATAGGCCTATTCATTTTCTATTGACAACATTGCCAGGTCGCTCAGCCGGTCTTCTGACATGGTACTTCATATAGGCCTAGATAGTTTTTGATGAGCTTCAGTCACAGGTAAAATCAGCAACAACATGTAGGCAGTGCAGACATCACTGAATGTAGACGACAGAGCATAGCCTAATGGTCTACGAGTAACAGTTGTGCAATTTCGAAGATGGTTGACTTCGTTGACAACTTCGAACGAAAGCTTGAGCGAAATTACAACAGCTGAGCTGGAAAGATAGCGAAATGATCTTTAATGCCCAAGCTTTTGCTAGACTAACAGCAGTATCGCGGATAGAATCGTGCTAATTCCGCATGCTCTGAAATTTCTCATGCGTCGACATGCGATGCCTTGATCAGTGATCACTTGCTTTACTCAGGTCGCACTGCGGAGATTGTAGTAGTTTTGAGATGCCATGGGTTGCTTCCACAATTTTTGTGATTGTCAATACTGTGTAGTGCCGTAGTGGAAATATCAACAAATGAACAAAAACCCATATGTAAATTATTAACACGCCACCGTGACGTAGGACATGACATCAAACTACTGGCCAAAGATTAAAGATAGGCTACTAACAGATTTTTGCTATGGCATACCGGTTGTTTACTAAATCACGCATTTGGGCATTCAGAAATCAGTCTTTGCTAATGCAAATAAAACTTGAGTGCGTACGCTGTACATATAGATTTAGACTTGGTTAAGTTGATTTGATTACATTCTGTATTCATTCATTCATTCATTCAGAGCATTTATATAGCGCCCCTTCAAGAAACTACTCAGGAGCGCTCCCGGCCCAGCCACGACTAAAGAAAAAAGACTTGAGGGACTTGTAGAACCCTGTCAGATGGCTTACAAGTAAAAACGGAGCTTAAGTGGTAGGTCATTCCAAATGGAAGGGCCAACAACCGAGAAAGCACGGCGCTGCCTAATAGCCAAGCGAGTCCGTGGAACAAGGAACTCACCCCTCGTCGCAGAGCGAAGCACCCGACGCGCTGGAACATCAGACACTGGGCGGCAAAGATCACGCAAGTAAGATGGAGCGCAGCCAAGAACACAACGAGAAACAAGAGCAGCAATGCGATATGAGATACGCTGAGACACAGGCAGCCAATGCAACACATCACGCATGTATGCAGAGACAGGAGAGTACTTAGGAAGCCGTCCAATAAGCCGAGCAGCCGAGCGTAGAACTCGATCTAGTCGCCCCAAAACACCAAGGGGAAGGCCAGCAAGTAGAGAGGAACAGTGGTCAATTCGACTAGTAACAAAGGCATGAACAAGGACCACAACTGCATCATGAGAGAGAGAGCGAGAGACCACTCGAAATGGAAAGCCACACTGACGGTCTGACCTCCGGGGGCCCTTAACCACCGGGGCCCTTGACCGCCGGGGGGCCCCTGACCGCCGTGGGCCCTTGTGCACTGCACAACCTGCACAACCCATAGCTACGCCACTGCATGAGGGTGGCTTAGTTTCTTTGTCAACAAAGCTGATCATATATTCAGCTGGTGTCTCATCATTAGACACATTAGGTTATTGATGATTATAGATGTAGTAAACTATGTTTTTGGTGGAGATTTTGTGCATATAGGAGGCGTTTGAAATAACTAAATGAATAGCAAATAGTAAATGAGAGGTTTGTGGTGCCTCTAAGAGGCACTTACAAAGATTGATTGATTGATTGGTTGGTCGATTGATTGAGTGATTGTTTTATGTATGCTTATAACCTCACAATGTAATTGATTTTTGAGATGTTTTGAAAACAGAAAAGTTTAAGTAGTATACAGTCTGTGTTGAGTCTGTGAACTTTTTAGTAACTAATTTATTGTGTATGGTCAACCTCATGTTAAGTAATAACTTTATGACTTAAATTGTTCATTCTATGTATGCATGTATGTACATGTATGTACTAAATGTATTTGAATATGTATTTAGGGTACTACAGAAATATCTACCGTAAATACTTGCAAAGGAAGCTTCATGTACCTTTCATCAACGCTTGATAGCTGTTATCTTTTACTTGGGCTGGGCTGAGGATTCTTCTCTGTAGACATCTTGAAGTAGTGCTATATAAATGCTCTGAATGACTGAATGAATGACTCATAACCATTGTTCGTCTCTGTTATTTCTTTTTATGTATTTTTGCTCTAAGGTTGTAGACCAGAAGGGTTCTCGTGAGACGGCTTTTGTGCCGTCGGCTCTTACGCAGACGTGCAGTCAGTACTACTTCCTCTTCATCGGAAAAATGTCGTCGTCCATCAAGGGTGATGCACTGCTTGAGGAGATGCAACTTTACAAAGTGTAATTACGCTTTGGATTACGTTAGATTATCATTCACATTTACTATTAACCCCTCAAACTGTTGCATTTACTGTTGACCTCTTTACATTTCCCTCCTTTAAAATGCAACACAGGCTCACTATTTCTCCTTGGCTTTCAAGCACTTAGATATCTAACTGCATCTTCTCCTGGTGGCTAACTACAGACTCACATTTCAGTGACCATGCGCACGTTACAAATTTAATTATAATAATAATAATTGCAACAATTCCTCGTTGATTTCTGTCTAGCTTTGTTGCATTTGTGGGAAATTTCTACTGCAGGTTGTTGAGCCTAATGTGTCCGGCAACACATGACATGTACGTTAAACTGATAACAACATGCCTCGATTACACGCACAGCAGCAACTGCCGCAATGTTCTTTCGAAAGGACTGACATCCACATCAGATGTATGTATGATGCGTATGTATCGTATCGTTTCTATAGATTTATAAAGCACCTTTTGCAGCACAGCTATTCAGAGGCGCTCTCCGCACGGAAGCCCCAGGGAAATGAAACGCCTTGAAATATAGCCCTCAGTGAGAGAGGAAGCCTCAGGAAGGTCATTCCAGATGGAGGAACCCACAACAGCAAACACCCGGTGTTGGACCAAGGCAGTCCTAGTGCTAGGAACAAAAAGATCAAGCCAATCAACAGAGCACAGGGAACGAGATGAAGCCCCAGATAAATGGCTTGTATCATGTGTTATCAGCAGACCGCATTTTACAAGCATCTCTGAGAACCTCTTAGCCCCAGCTTACCATCGTAATCGAGTATTTCGTAATCGTAATTTAGTGTTTGTAAAATACTTAAAATCAGATGTGCTTCCGACCCAGGCCAGTGTCTTCACTGACAAAAGAGGTTCTCAGGTGCTTGCGGAACTGGTCAGAGGAAAGAGAAAGGAAGTCAGATTCACATTTCTGAGTAACTTTGCACATATTAAAAATGTTCATAATACTAATAGTTGTATAATACTATACGAGTACTACTACTAATAATAATTACTGTCTCTGAATGAATTTTTGGATCCAAGTTCACTAATCTCATGATAACACAGTCTGATTAGAACAAATCTACTCTGACTTGATGGAGCAATAGTTAATAAGCTGTCTTCGACGTAGAAGGTTTATCGAACGCTGAGTTGATCTTTCTGGTAAACTTACATGTAAGTCTGTCAGTTGTAATTTATTACAGAGCTCTCGTCTTTACATTACGGGTTTCATGCGTGTCTTGTTACGAACTCATGTTCCATCGTTCTGCGGTTGGGGCATTGAGGCTCTGGTCAGTCGACTCTCGGATAATTCAACGCCGGTCGCGATGGAGGCTTTGTCGGTCCTTTCGGAAGCATGTGAAGATCCGGTTAGTGTGCACTGAAATCCAGTAACTAATGTATTTTACTTCAAAAGGTTTTATCAAAATTCTTCATAATTACTGCAATCATTTGTGCAGTTTCTATTGAACATTTTCTTTGCAGCCAGGCAGATTTTTCCTTTCTGGTAACTAAATAATTGTTTATGGTGAGCCTCATGTGCTGTAATAATTTTATGAGTTACATTGTTGAGTCTATGTATGTATTGGGATACTTGTTTAGGTTACTAAAGAAATATTTTCCATAAATACTTGCTTTGTGATGATGAGAATAAAGTTTCAAGCTCCTGGTTACTGTGTGAGTACCTTGGACAAAGCCTTCACGCTTAGTAGCTGAGCACCATTAAGTAATGGGGCTATGTAAGCAGAGAAAAAAATAATAGAATGCAATACAGTGCAACACCACATTTCTAGTACATGGCTTACAGCAACAAACTAATAACGTGATAATTACTAGTTATAAATAAATCCACTGTTGATGTTTTGTTGAACTTGCAGAAGAACTTGTCATCTCTTATCAAGTTCCAGCTCTCGATCAGTCACCTCGGCCACAAAGGTGATCTGATGTTTGCTCGATTTCTTTCGTTAGATGAGGGATTCCAGCTTTACTCCAAATCAAAGGATCCATCGGAGCCGAGCCGTGTGACAAAGGAACTCAGCAAGTGGCGTACGGTAGGAGCTTTCTTATGAAAATTTTACCACTGCCTTGATCATGATGTCTGCACTTTCAAGTTACGGACTGAGATTCTGAGCAGTTTCTAGAGGAGAATGTAACTCTTACTTATATTTACTGTTATCTCTTACGTTTGCTGCTAATCATGGAAGAGAGAAGAGCAGTTCCTTAATACTTTAACGACGAGCTGCATTGGTTTTCCAGTCACTTTTATGGTACACGCTTGTCATTAAAGTGTTAAGCCAACCCTAAGAGACTGCCATGAGTAGGAAATTTACCAGTAGTTCATTTTCTTAACCTTGACTTATGAGAATGTTTGGATATTGACCTGATTATGACTTTGCTTTGCTACACCATCAGTTGCTGCATTGCTCGTTACACACCGGCCTGATAGAAGTCATTAATTAACAATGTGGGCGGGTGCCACTCATTTCCCTTGGTGCTTGATCTTCCAAATGACAGTATAATTATGGTCACTGTACTCATTTTATACTAGAGTATTCACTGGCGACAAAGAACTCTAAGTATGTTTTGTTTCTGCCATGGCAGGTTTAAAAGTTCCTGTCTTGTGTGTTAAGTAGTTAGTTAATAGTATTACAAAGGTTTTAAAGTTCCTATATTAAATGGTTGGCTTCAGGAGTCATGGCTCAGCCACGTACATGCTAGGCGAATTCGTACGTAAATGGGTTGAATGTAGATGAGGCTGCACTGTACTGATGTCTTTATTGATTGCTATGTTGTGATTCGTTTCAGCATTACAATCTCAAGTATGTGCAGATTGTGGAGGAGCGTTTGACAGAGGCCCTGACGACATACGAGAAGACATACGATGGATCTTATGTGAGAAGGTCACACAGACGGTGAGAACAGAGACTGGCTAACCATATGTCAGTTAGGATTAGGATAGATTCACAAAATGTATGCCAACATGGAAAGACTAGCTAAAGGATAGACTGGCTACCCGTTTGTGAGTGAGGATAGACTGCCAGCAGTTTTCAGAGTGTTTCTGTAGATTATTTTTAATCGTGTATTTATGTACATATCTGATCAGTTATATCAGTGCTGTCCAACCTGCGGCCCGCGGGCCACATGCGGCCCGCGGGCTGATTCTAAGTGGCCCCCGAGCTTGCTAAATATTTGCAATTTCTGTAAAAATAAAGTAAAAGACAAAGTCACTGGTCTACTTGCGTAGCTATTCGTTCGTAACTTGTCTTATCATTTGACAATGTTAACGCTGAATCCAGTTCCTATGACGCATTCATTATGATAACTCCATAATTAATTTTAATACATTTAATAATTTTCAATAAATATTAGTCGCTGCTTTTGAATTGACTACTGGTGCGGCCCGCGGCTTCAAGAATAACTTCTTCGGTGGCCCGCGGTGTCAAAAACGTTGGACAGCACTGAGTTATATGGTAACTTTTAAGAAATTCTGAAAGTCACTGAAACATTGCTGTCTAACAGCAGATCAGTGTTGTTGTGTTTATCTTATATCTGTGTTTTTAGCCAAAATTAAACAGCTCGAAATTCATTTACAGAACAGGAATTTCACTGCCATTATGGAATTTGTCTAATCTCTGCTTAACTCTGAGAATATCGCTAGGCAGCACTTTTGGTTCTTAGCATACTTATTATATGGTTGTTTATCGTACTTCTTATCCTGAGCATACTGAACTTCTGATCCTTGGCATAATAGACTTCTGCTTCTTAGCATGCTTGTACACTTTAGCATACTTAACTTTTGCTCATTAGCATACTTTTGCTTGCCAGTACGTAACTTCTGATCATCATCTTACCGGGTACTTTTGATTACGATCATCAGAAAACATAATGGGAGATCAATCAATAACATGTTAAGTTTGCTGATGAGCAGAAGTGAAGTATGTTTGCTGCTTGGTCTGCATCTTGTAGCTTATGCCTCCTATGTACATTATCTTAGTGTTGGTCACTAACAGACAATGAATGTGGTTGACAGGGTGCCTAGAAAAGATGTTCTGGTGCCAGTTCACCTTTATGGGCAACTTGTGCAACACGAGAAGGGGGCACAGCTGCTGGCGGAAGAGCCGTACGTGGCCGATCTTTTTGATGCCATTCGATATTTGGATCTAAAGACAGAGGCTCAGATTGTTAAGCTCAAGACGGCCTTATGGGCTGTGGTAAGTGTCCGTTCAGTACCACTTATTTAGGGAAACATGGGGTAAGTACACTGATGGTAGATGGATGGAGTGATATTGGGCCAAGTATGTATACATGTATGCATGTGTGTATTTGTATATTATGTGCATATGTGTGTTTCAAGACGCTACAATGCCTCTCAAGTACCTCACAAAAGCACTGCTTGCATGACTATGGAACTGATCTTGACCGTGGAACTGATCTAGACTATGGAACTGATCTAGACTATGGAACTCATCTAGACTATGGAACTCATCAAGACAAGTCGTCGGCCGAGAATCAGGTTGTTCTAACTGAAAGAATGTTGTTTTCGAGAAAACGGCAAAAGTATCTTTGTACAGCAAAAGATACATTCAAGTAGCCTAGTAAGCTATCAATAAATAGCTCTGGAGAATCAGCATTTTCAGCCACAATGTTGATTTTTTTTTCAATTTTTGGAGTTATATCAATGAGATAGAACAACATAGCGCTCAATGCCTGGCTAAAAATAGGGTCGGCCGCGTTTCAACGTGATCTAGTCCGTAAACATACTGTCAAAATGGAAATAGAACACTATAGTTCTGGGTGTTTTTGGTACTTCCGAAATGTCTATGAATGTTCTAATCAAATTCAACGGTATCAAAATGTCCCAAAACATAAAAAGTGGAGTTAGAACAACCTGATTCTCGGCCGACGAAGTGCCTGTTAAGTCAGTTTGAAACTGTTTGGTGGAGTGAAATGCAGTTGAATCATTGTGCAATATTGGAATAGAACATAGAATCCTAGAGATGAATCCAACACAAGAGAAGGAACGAAATTGGACTCGAGTTGATAATGATGTTGGTCTGGTAAATTATGTTATTGAATCTGATAGAATGACTTCTACAGAACTGTTTTCACAATGCCTAAAAACATCACTTGATGGTCGCTTCAGTTGAAATCGCAATCAGACATCATGTTTAATCGATTGGAGAAGAAGCATAACGTAAGGTAAAGTAAAGAAGGTGTAATTGCTTATTTATTGCATACGATTGTCAATCATAGTCCTCAGATGTGTTATTATACAGCTGCCATTGGTTGTGCATCTTGGTCGAAGAGTAAACCTGACTCTTTGGACAACCTTTTTTAACAGGTGCAAAGTTTATTCATGTAAACTTTAGCTGTCTGCCATCTTGTGAGGCAGTTACCGTTGAAAGACTTGATTAAGGTATTACTGAGTTGGCCATTTGCATTTAGATATTGATCTGCCTGATACGATGTTAACTGTGTTCTCAGGGTCACATCGGAAGGTCTGTTTGGGGAGTGGCCCTGCTGCAGCAAAATGACGTCATTCCGACAATCATCAAACTGGCCGAGGACAGTGGAGTTTTCACCATACGAGGGTTAGTCTGTGACTACTGTGTTTCATAGTTGATCTAGAATAGAATAGAATATTCGTTTTTTGCAAGCACGCATTGTCAAAGTGCAATATGTTACAAATCCAACGTTATGTAGGTTTAACATATATGTCAGGATGTTAACATTTAAATCGTCATTTGTTATTTTATGAGACTATATTGGGGTCTGAGGCTTTTAATGCCTCAGAATAAAGTTCTTGGGTTACCTAGGAGGGAGAGGGGGTCACATTGGAGAATAATTGTAATTTTCCTGGAAGTCTCTCAATGAAATTGACAGGTAGACTAGTCCACAATAACTCCGATAAACTTCCAGAAGAGAACTACTGTAATCTTTTTGATTGAGTCCAGGCACTTCTTTAAGCAAGAAAAGTGAAAAATAGAGCACCCACGTCCTTTAGTGGAATGTAGGGAAAACTCTCATTTCGACTCGTGCTGGCAGTGGACAATCCGAGGTCTTGAATGTGGGGCTGGTGGATTGAACAACTTAACTGTCTACTTCCAAGCTTATGCCAGTACAAACGTCTACCACTTGGTTGTAGAGATAAATGTGTGTGAACAACTTCTTTAAGGTTGGAGACCAAACGTACTACTAATTAGATATAGATTAGATGAATAGATGACTGTTCAGTGCATTAAAAACAGTGGCAGTTTGAAAGTTTTTAGTTGAACTGTGTTGTAGGTCGTCAATTATGTCACGCCTTGCCTAAAACATAGCCTGCTTTTCTGTTATTTGCTGTGAAACATGCAGTCAAATGTTACTAATTAATTAGTATTGAAAGTATTACTATAGTTGTAATTCTGCTTCTTTTTACATGTTGTTGGCCCCTCATTCTGAAACAGGCTGCCAATGCAACTGCAACATCAGCTTCTTCACCTTGCTTTAAGCCTGTGCAAGTGGTTCGATCTTGTATTGTCAGGTCGAAAATAAATCTTATGAGTTCCAAGAGTTTCTTGAAGAGGCAAAACTTGAGTAATTACCATCTTAACTGTCTGCCATAATTCAATGGGGTCTGGTTTGTTGAACATCTTGTGCTATGTTAATCCTTGTTACATCTTATAAAGTTTGAATACTTTACATACTATGTGAATCCTTTTTGCATTTTGTCAATTTTGGGAACATTATATAACATGTGAAACCTTGTAACATTTTGTCAACATATGGAACAATAAATGAGACAATAATGAGACACTATTATTAAAACTGATAAGTTTTGTTTTCAGTACTGCTGTGTATGTGCTCGGATTGATTGCGTCTACATCGAAGGGAGCCGAGATCCTGCGCGAGTTTGGATGGGAGTCGGTTCGGCACGCGCGTATCGGAGCCAGCATGCAGCCGTTGAATGTCGTTGATGACTCGGAAGATGGCATGGTGGGAAGTGTCAGACAGCTCTCTCGACCGAGCAGTTTGCGAGTCGATTCAGAGAGACACACTTCTGACGGTGTCAGCGGCAGTCCAACAGAAGCCAGCTCATTTTTCGTAGCTGAAGAAAACCTCTACTTTGGTTCTTGTTCAAGCTGTCCGCCTGTGCTGCCTTCGTTATCTGAGCAAATCGAGTCGCAGTCACGCTTGGAGCCTGTCTGTAGCTCATCGCAGCCAAAGAATCGGCCGCGACTGCCAAGCGTCAGTGAAGGAAAAGATTCAGACACGCTGAGCAATCTGGAAGTTAATGGACAAAGTTCAGTCGATGCGAAACGATTTTCCGACCTTGACGTTAGCGATCAGAGGTCTCCTGATGTGGTCGACGATTTTCCGGCGGTGGGAAAATTGAACGCTGACCAGCTGTCTCCTTGTGTTAATCATGGGTCTCACTCTACAGATGACGTTCCTTTGACGTCTAGTTCTGAACGGAACTTAAGCCCAAGGATGTTACTCAATGGCCCTGGTAAGAGGTGCTCAGACATTGCTGAAACAGTGGCTTCGAGTGGCATCAGTTCGTACGAATCTGGCACGTATATACCGGGAATTGCATCCCAGACAGCCACCGAAACCATTGTTTGCTCATCTCTGGACACTGCCAAGCAGACTTCATTTCTCGGTCCAGAGGTAGTGATTAGCGAATCGTCTGAAAGCTTGCGACGGTTTGCAAACCTGCGGCCGATACCGACAGCCACGCAGGTCGCTCGTTCTTCACGAACGTTGCCGTGTGTGAGAACAGGCGATCGAAAGCAAGTCTCCCTTGCAACGAGGGACGGCGTTGGTCATAGACTCATCACTTCTTCACAGGATCTTGAAGGCTATGCGGCTCTGTGGGAACTGAAGCCACCAAGGACTAGCAATCAAGGAATGTTGCAAATTCAGAGACCTGTCAGTCTTGCAAACCCGTACTTGTCAAAAACAAGAAGTCTAGACTTTCGGCCTTCCAAACCTCGGTAAGTTGTGAGACACAACTTGTGTTCGTTAGCAGTTGGAAGTTATGCTTTCTGTCCACTCGTTGTCGGTTTTGTTGTTTAGAAAAAGTTACGATACCAGTCCGTCATGCTGTCAACCTTTCTCTGGTCATCACAGCAAAGGAGCTAAAGATTGAATGTTCAGCGTGCAGTATTTTTTGATTGTCTAGATTAGGCAAATACCTTGATTGAGTTATTGTTTGATGCTTACTATGTCAAGGGGATTCAGATTCTTTTAACATAACATAACATGTTTATTTGGTAACCAACTCAGTACAGGTCATAATCACATCAGGTTTTTACAAGTTTGGTTCGTTCACACAGGAGACCCAAAAGGGGCCGAAGGTCCCGCTAGCCATTATCTCTAAATTTCTATTATTTTCTATAATATAAGCCATAATTTCTTCATAAACATGAACTCTAAATTTCTCAATGCATCACTTGAAAGATACGCACAGGGCACAAGCTTTTTCATGGTCACAGCTTCTTGTTATTCAATGGTTTTCTGTTTTCTTGCATTTGACTGTACATAGTCAATGTGTCTGTTTTCTAGAGTAAATTTACGAAGACTAATGCCAAAAATGAGCCTTCATGGAAAACTTATATCTTCTTGGTAGGTGTTCATACTTTAATGATTTAGTGTACACTGGAGCCTACTTAGAGCATGTCTCATTGGCAGATACCTAAGCCCAGAAAGCCTATATAATCAGGATGATTTATTATACCGGTAATAAGGATGATTCATTAGCGATTTCTTAAAAACTTTCATGTACAGCAAAGTGCAGTTAGCAGTTGGTTGAATGTAATGTAATGTAATTAGTAATTTATATAGTGCCGCTCACAGCCGTGGCCATTCAGTAGCGCTCCAAAAATAAACGAGATCTGTCTTTATGGCCAGGTCTGTAACTGATGGACCCATTCTTACATGCCTCCGATAAAAAAAAGTACCCCAGAGTCTTTATAACATGGTTTGTTTTGACACGAATTCTGATATGATGGAGTTGGGAACATGGATCCCAACATAAATTTGCCTATAGAAATTAAACTCGTTAGAAGATTACTTCATTAGAAGATAGTTCTTGTTATGACTCCCAAAGACTAATGATAAGTTTCTTGTGTATCAATGTTTATAGTAACCATAGTAGGATTGGTACTGATAATGATTCAATGTTTATAGTAACCATAGTAGGATTAGTACCAATAATGATGACTGGGGATTTCGTTACAGTGACGATATAATTTATGCTTTAGTGCTGGCTTTCGGCTACGAACTAATTCTTTACAAGCGCTTGAAGATGCTCCTTTGCCAGTTGCTGCAAAGGAACCGGTTGCAGCAGCAGAGAGTGTATCAACTGTTCCTTCTCTTCCCTCTCAGTCTGTTCCAGATGGTCAGTCTTCAATCAGCCTCAACTCGTCCGAGGTTTTCGGTCGACCAGAGTTTCTCGGAATCTGTGTTCCTGTCGATATCTCAATGATGTTTCAGGTTCTACGTTTGTCATTGTCTTTGTCCTTTTGTGTCATTTCACGTTCTATTATTGACTCTGGCTGTCGTTATGGTGGCTGATCTTGTCTTATCATTCTTTGTCATGACTCATCTTTATCATGTATTTTTATGCTTTGTCATGCCTCGTCATTCCTTATATAAATGCAGTCCTTAATCCAGAATTCTGTGCATGAGTTTCTGTGGGGAAATAATTTTTGAGTGAGTTTGTATTGTTTGACCAATTTTTCCGATGTGTGGAGTCAAAACATTGTGCTTCTTAGAGTGCACATTGCATATGTGAGTGACTTCTTAGCAGAGATGGGTAACTAATCAATTAGTGGAATGAACTTGGCTGCCCTTAACTTTGCATATGGTTAGTTCTTGTCTTGTAGTGCTACATGTTTATGAAAGGTTTTGAAGGTGATATATAAGTACTTTTTGACATTACTTGACACTAGGTTAACGAGGGTGAAGACCTGCGATCGCAAGTAACGGACAGTGACACAGAAGTCGATAATATTCCAAAGTCTAAGAGTGAGTTCTCTTTGAGTTTTTATTAACTTAAAATTTAACTGCCTGGCTTTGTGCATTGGTTCCTTTGGCTAAGCAGCAGTACAATTTTGCTTCACTGGCTGTGGCTACCAAACTATTTGTCCCATGTTACTATTTATTATTATATTATTAATTAAATGTGTAGCGCATGCACGGTCATGCCGAAATGTGAATCGGAGGTGCGGATAGTCTGCTACCAGAAGAAGATGCATGTCGTTCCATGCAGACCATAATTTATGCTCTTGTTCCTGCTGTTGAGCTGTCATTGGACAAATCTCAGGCTCCTGGACACGGACCAGTGCATGGCAGAACTTGCAGTTGAACATATCTGTAGTAGATTATAAATTAAGGAATCGCTTCAGAGCGACCGACCATCAGTCATTCCCTACTGTATTGTGAAAATCAAGCAATAGATATCTTAAGATGGATTAGATTAGAATCTTAACGAGAGGTTGCATGTCATTGGATTGCTGTTAGTAAGCATGAACCTGAAGATACTTAAGGTTTGTAGTAGTGATAACTGTGAATATCTTTCCTTAACTTAAGCCCTTGTTTGGCTGTTACAGATCGAGCTTCCAGGCTGTCTCGTCATAACTCCGTATCTCCTGAAGACCCTTTCGTAAACCTTGAGTATCATGACCGAGATTCCTGTCTGGGCTGCTACCGCATTTGTTCCAAAGCTGATGGAAACGATGATCAAGGTAGGACAAATCATATGAAGTGCTGGTTGTAGTACATAGCAGAAGTAAATGAAGTAGTTAATTGTTGTTAATTATATCGATTTCTCTACCCTACTATCTAACGCACAATGTGTCAACCGATGGTCCACATAAATTAAGTTGAGGTCGGGGTAATGCACAGCAATTCAGTCCACTGAAACAGAGGCAGCCCAACAGAAGCAGAGGCACTGAGGCAGCCCAACTGAAACAGGGACAGCCCAAATGACAAAGGTGTCTTAAGTTGAAACCAATGTGGCACAAGAGACTAACAGATCGAGAAGCCGCAGGAAGTGAGTTTGAAAATTTTGGTTCAGCAACTGAAGAAGCTTGTCAAGTAGTATTGAAGTAGTGATGGTGGTGGTGGTGGTGACGACGGTGGTGGTGGTGGTGGTGGTGGTGGTGGTGGTGGTGGTGGTGTGGTGGTGGTGGTGGTGGTGGTGGTGGTGGTGGTGGTGGTGGTGGTGGTGGTGGTGGTGGTGGTGGTGGTGGTGGTGGTCAAAGTTTATCTAGTACATCCACTGTGTAGTGACAAGTATGACTGCAGTGACCTTACCATGCAGCTGGTAATATTAATCATGATTTCAAATTTGTATAGCTCCACTTCAAGAGAGATTCATCAGAGGTGCTCCCGACCTAACACAATGAAGCCATGGTTGAACAGTAACACCTTCAGGCAGTAGAAGTAATTTTGGTAAGTTTACAACAGAATGTTGTTTATGTTTGTATTAAGGTGAAACCACTGACGTGTTTTGCGCTGGTGGCTTGTCGACGGATGTTTTAACTGTGAGGGGTCCTTCCTTGAAGCGTGACTCCAGTTCCCGTAAAGGCAGCTTTTCAGGGGACTTGCCTACAGGCAGCATAACAAGCCAGACAAGTGCAGAGTCAGGTAACCAATCAATCAGTCAGTTAAACTTGATATAGATACCTACTCAGAGGCGCTTTCAATGCCTAAAACACCCAAATGCTGGGATTAGATGTGATGCAATTGTCTGAATTAATGACTTTAAAACCGATGTGTTTCTTGTGTTTAGTCATTATTGTTATTATTATTGTACCTCAAGGGAATTTCATTTCTGCTCTGCTGGGGATTTGAGCTCTCAGCCTTCCAATGAGAGTCCATCTCACTAATCACTAGACTATTGTGCATAGGTGATAAAATAACTATTGTATTGTTATTGTAATTTTTATTACTATTATTTTTATAAAATAAATATTAATATTGATTTTGTCATCGTCAGCATGATCATCATTATCACTGACCCTGAGAGTGTATCAGTTTTCGACTATAGTTGTGAATTTGTTGGTTGGTTTCTATGTGTCTGTGTGAGACTTCTAGTGGAGACCTTCTCCAGCTTCATGAGCATCATTTATATGCAAATTAACTTGTTTTCTAAAGTGATTTTGAGTGGTACTTAAAAGGTACTTTAGAAATGCACAGGTACAGACAGACATATATGCATATTCATAACTACCTACTTACATGCACCTTTATCACTATCATACTTATCGTCATCATCATAATGGAGATTGTTACATGATGGAACAATTATTTAAATTTTTCACTTGCACAGTAACCACTGAAAGAACTTTTAATTGAGGTACTAGAGATCTCAGAAGTACTTTTCAGTTGGCTGTTGAAAACTGTACAACTGTCAGATTTTATGAAAAACTTGTGCACTGAATCTGCTTAAATGCTGCTTTTTTAGTTCCAATTGACAAGGAATTGCTGTCAGAAAACACATCTGTTGGCAAATCTATGATTCGTAAGGAAGTCTTGCGGCTAGTCATCACCTTAGGGAGTTCGGTTGGAGTCAAGGGCACGGAGCAAGCTCTGCTAATGTGTGTTAAGTTTGTTATAACTTTTGTCTGTACATTAAATTTTTAAAGTTTACAATGATGTGTGACGAAACTGCAACTTTATAAACATGTGTTGATCTTTTTAATTTATGTACAAGAAGTTTGATTGTTATGTAAATGAATGTTAAAGTTTATAACAATGTCTGATGAATTGCAAGTTTATAATGTGTGTTAAATTTTATAGTTTATGAACAAGGAGTTTGTATGTTATGCAAATTAATGTTGAAGTTGATAATGAGGTCTTACGAAACAGCAACTGTATTGCTGATTTATATAAGAAGATGCCATGAATTTTTGGTTATAGTTTATTGAAAAGCTGATATTTTATTATTATTATTATTATTATTATTATTATTATTATTATTATTATTATTATTATTTATATTCTTATTATTATTATGCATTTGCAGTTTACTATGGATTTGCTATCATAACCTGATAGCAAATCCATACTAAAAGCAGTTTTTTGCATTACTGAATTGTTCAACTGGTGGAGAAGCTGTCTTTTCGTGGCACTGTGCGAACTTTCACTAACTTTCACTTGCTGCCCTTTTAAAGAATATTAGGATATTATAATTTTTATTACTAGTTTCTGATAAATTTGTGCCTGTTTTGTAAACCATCCTTGTATTGTATTCCTTTATGGAAAGTATTAAAAGTACCTTAATTCATTGGGTGAAACTATTACCGTAATAGTAACTTCATTCATTGGTGAAAGCATTAATAGTAACTTCTTCGTAGAGGGTGCTGTTTCGTGTTGATGTGCTAGATGTACATTTAATATGTATGTGTGCACTGGTTAAGTTTTGCAGTACCATATGAATTGTTTGAATAAATAATAATAATATTATAATAATGACAATATTAAAGATTCTGGTTTCCTGCATGCACTTAGTGAAGCGAGTCAGACCGTAGTGGCATGTGTCTTTTTGTGTTTTGACAGAATGAAGCAGAAGTTTCCTGCAGCTTTCCAGGACCTTTGCCTCTACTCCGAAGTCTGCCTCCTCTTGAACAACTACAGCTTTAGACTTGTTTCCAGGCGCTTTGTTCAGGAACTGTTCCAGGAAATAAATTTTGATGAGGCAAGTCTCTTCGAATTATCGTTTTTGTACCCTGAGGCTCAGGTAGCCGTGAAATGATCATTGAATGGCCAGAGATGATCAGAATCTGAAATGGAAAGAGTTTTAAAGCTCTGCCACCTGTGGTGCTTCTCGAGGAGCGTGTTCAGTGATCAGAAATGAAAGACAAGGCTGGGACTCAATTTTGTTAAATGATGTTTGGTTGATTGGGGCTCTACATGTGTGCGTGGGCCCACCAGAGGTGACTCTTCCGGTTTTCTGTGCTCTGTGTTGTTTACTGTTTAGAACTGTTCTTAATGACATTGAACATCAAGGGGGCTAGATCGGAGAGAGCACCTCTGATTATTGGAGTGACACTATGTCAGTTACCGTAAGAGATAAACCAATTACTTTTTTATACTAATTCAGGTATGTCATATTGCACTCTTGTTAAAGTTGCTTTTACTTTGCACTTTATGACTTGGTCCCTGTTCATTGTGAGATTGGCAATTTGTTCAGCCGTGTAACCCACAGTCAGAAGTTTATATTGTATTTGTATTGCAGAGCATCCTGGATATTGTGAAACCTTTTTAGGCAGGCAGTGGGTGAAGATACATAATGGTTGAATCAAATTAGCTGGGAATGAAAGCGTTCTGCTTCACCAATGCCCTGTAGCAGTTTTGGCTATAGAACCGAGTACATTGAAGGATTGGACGGTGACGAAAGGATTGGTCATCTACCTATCCTTCAACTTCGTGTACAGTTTCTATTCAGCTCAGTTCCATTTTCTGGTTACCTACAATCCCATTTGTTTCGATTGGTTAGATAGCTGTGCGAACAGCGCTTTTGGGAGGTCCTACAAAAAGTGCTATATAAATGTTTTATAGCATTACATTTCCTTACCCTGATACGCTGAGGCTGAGAAAATGAACTTGCTAGCTCTGTATACACTCGGCGGCTTATTAATTGGACTGATCTACTTCTTATCGTAGCTTCTTAAAATCATTTGCTGTTGATTTTGCTTCAGTGTACGGAAGAACCACAGCAGATTCTCGGAATTCCAGAGGAGAACGTCATCAAGTTTTCAGAGCAGTTCGAAACCGATCATCATCTCCATCAAGTTCTCGAATACTGAACGACATGGGAACCACGAACTGTGATTTGAGCCATCGATAACTGGTGCAACCGTCAAGTTGTGCAAGAACGGGCCGTGCAAGCCACAGTTAATCGAAACCAGGGTTGTGCAGATCATCAGCGCTATGTTTAGCCGCCATTGTGCAGAATTGTTTGCTGTTTTGCAGCTCTGATGAGAGCTGTGAGATAGTTTCTGATCAGGTCAAATTCTCACTTTGTAATGTAGATTGTCCAGGAGCTTGAGTCTTGCCTGAGCCGGTCACTGAGCAGGGACACTGAGTAGGGACGCCGAGCACACTCGAAAAGCGGAGTTTCAAGCTGTATCAATATTGATGCCTCGTGATTAAATCCAGGCACTGTATAATACACACGAAGATTAATTTCAACCGGCCTATGTCCTCAGAATCAAATGCAGCTACCATTCTGCAAGGCAAGTTAGAGTTGTCAAGCTGATTGTACCTCTGTGTGTGTGTGTGAGTTTGTGTGTGTGTGTGTGTGTGTTTGTCTGCACACATCTTCAGGCGCGATCCAAAGGTTAGAGGTCACTTGTTAGCACCGACTTTCGACTATTCCATGAATATGAACATTGGCCAAATGTGAATTAAATCGTTACTCTGTGATTGTTTGGTGGCAAATTAGTAGATAGAAATTTGTCCTTTTGTGGTGTCTCACATAGGTTTGCAGTCAAACCATAAACTGGAGTTAGAATCATTGTTGCAGTGTAGCTTGATTGGTCTGTAATGAACGGTGACTGAAATGATAACATGTTCTGTATAGAATGCTTCATTAACTGAAACACAAAAGTAAATATATGCATTAATTGAAATTATCGTGATGCTGATGATGACAGAGATGTTGGTGAGAAGACTGAACGGGCTGCTATTATGATGATGATGATGATGTGGACGTGGATGATGATGCAGATGCTGATAATGATGTTAATGATGATGATGATTATGAAGACGATGATAATATGAATGAAAGTGACTATTCCAATGATAACAAAATGGCATTGTGAACAATTTTTTATGGAATTTATCATAATTCATTTTCTTTGTATCCATCCTACTATGTTCCCATTCTACCTCCAATTTCTTGTGGTCTTTTCTCTGCTCCTCCTTTGCTACTGTTTTCTGCGATAAATGCACAATAGACATTTAAGGAAGCGATTTCACTGTCCAAGTTTTGTATGTATAAATTGACTGAACTAAGTTCTGAAATGCAGGTTGCAATTTGTGAGAGAACGGGAGACCTCCCGCTGCTGGCTGAGATGTTCCCCATTTTAGATGATTTTCCCCATGGTTTGGCTCCTGCTCCAAGATCTTTCTCCTGCTGCTTTGAACCACAAATTGCTTGCAACTGAGCAAAGAATTTTGACACTGAGTTGAACAGTGTAAGACTGTGCTACTGTTCAGTGTTCACTTGTACTCATAAGTGACTTGCTGCAGTTTTGCAATATTAAATCAAAATAGAGCAGCCATTACAGGACTCTGCACTAATTACTTGTTTGTCTGTATTAACCCTTTAACAACGAGTACACTAAAAGCGACTTGGAAACCAATGCTGCTTGTCGTTAAGTTTTAATATATTTACAGAATGCACTGAGAATGCTTGCACTAGCCGTGTCTAGTTTTATGTCTTGAACTAGCTGACATCTGTTAATGTTTGACACTCTGATGCTTACATCAAAAGTTACTTGTGTGTGTCACAATGGTTGATCGCTAATTCATTGGTCTTTCACTGCAATGTCTCAGGACTGATAATTTCTATTGGCCTGGCTCTACAAGTGTGCAAGAGCCCACCAGTGATGACTTTTTGAGTTCTCTAAGCATTATTTGCATACAGGTTAACTTTTACTTGTTCTGTACAACTTATGTTCCCATTCTACCTCTAGCATAATCAGCACTTTTGCAACATACTTTAAAAGTACTGTGGTACGTGTCGAGATACACATGTACTTGCATACTTACCGTATATACTCGCGTACAAGTCGACGTCGCGTATAAGTCGACCCCTAAAAATTTGACCTTGTATTGGGGAAAAGTCTATGACCCGCGTATAAGTCGATGCGTGTTTTATGTCTACCCGGGTAAATATTGACATCTTGTAGCCCTTCCAACCACCAAGTTAAGGCCGATTGTATATAAATAAAATCAATTTTTCGCCGATTCCCGATTAGACCACTGGACAGTAAGCACGTGCGTCATGCAAAATCGAATGTTATCCAACAAATTATCTACCAGTAATTCAACATTTCTACTGAAAATAACCTTAAAATTGCCAGTTTGTAATTTACAAGTTACGGCTGACATTATATAATAGAACAACTTTCGTTGATTCCCGCTGTTTTTCAAGATTTTGCCGACCCATTGTTTTCGTTTTGCGGCAGTTACGGTCATCAAGACAAGGAATCCGGAATATACATGAAGTCAGGTAAAATAGTGGCAGTTATTACACGTTGCCAGACGCGAATTTACGGTCATCGCTGCAAAATACGCTATAAAATATCTTACATAGAACGAAACCGCTTCCCGCCAAAACGAATAATAAATAAGAAGTGGTGTTGACGTTATTTGCCGTCGTGGTTTAAATTTAGCTTAAATTTAACACAATATTATGTATTCTATCAGATATATGTCTGCATTTTGCTAAAAATTTATTATCTATTGTTTATAACATTATATTATTTCCTTTATGGATGTGTCATGCGATATCCGACGGGTATGTCGTTATCCGACGGGTACGTTGTTGGCCTCCGTTTCACGTTTTGTGCGATCTCTGATGAATAAATCTTGTGACATTAGCTTGCCCCGCGTATAAGTCGACCCCCAACTTTGGACTTTCAAAATTGTCCAAAAAAACTCGACTTATACGCGAGTATATACGGTATGTACTTGCCACGTAACTTGGTAATGATGCAACATTGTTGTGTTTGTACTTCACCCAAAGAAGTCGTCCGGTCCAACAGAGACCCTAATAACGATTGCTGATAAAAGTGTGTATTGTGTAAATGAATGGATGTTTATCCTAACTGACCTTGCTTTATTTAACCTTACTTTACAAAGCCTTCTCCAGCGGAGAACCATCTCAGTTACTTTACTGTTCATTTTCTTCATGTTGCTGTCACCTTGCTTTACTTTGCCTCTCTTGTTGGAGAATCCTGTCTTGCCAGCTACTTCATATGTTTCCCTGACTTCTCATTTCTGCAATGTTATAGTGTTTCATAACATGTGTCAACTTTGTAAAAACATGAATATTAATTGATTGTTTCCTTTAACTTGTTTTACTTTGACTTTCCTGTTTGAGAACTTTCCTGTTTGAGAAGCCAGTTACTTTACACTTCCTTTGCATTATCTAACTTTACCTTGCTTTAAATTGCTTTTTCTGATGAAAAATCTTCTCTTTTTGGCAAAAGGTAGACGCAATTCTTGAACTATGTTTGTACTATGTGTGTACAGCGTGTTCTAATGTTTGTTTCAACCAAAGATCCGCTTCAGACAGTTTCTGAAATGGCACTGTTTAGCTGTTTGATATGTACATATGTTCAACATCTCAACCTGACTTAGGCAACTACAGTTGATGAAGGTGCTTACTAAAATATGTGCCATTAACTGAACCTTTCCTGGGCTTCACGCCATGTGATTTCAACGTACAGGGAAATTCCTTGGTGCAAACTTAGGGTATGTAAATGCTTGATTGCTTTACGTTTTTTTTAAATTTGTGTTTCAGGGTTGCCCTGAATACATGTTGCTTAATTTTTGTGTTGCTGCCGAGTGCCATTGTGTGTGCTTGCTTGGCAATGTTGCACGTGTAGTCATTTAAAATGGGTAAATATAGATACACCCAGCTTTTGCTTTTTTCTGCGTGTTTCCGATGCATCTAGTACAGAAGTAAGGAAGCACATAATCTGGACGTGCTACAAAGTTGCAATAGTTGAATAAATTACCAATCAAACTATTCATCAGTTTACAGTTTTGCAAGCATACTGCTGGTTGGCATTGCAACATTTTACATCTGTAAATGATGTTTGGGAGCTTTAAGAGGTTCTTAAAATGTGCTGCATGAATTTATGAACATGTTTGTCATGCTTAATTGTAAGTTACTTTGGAACTGAAACTCGAAACATAGGCCTATTTGTAAATACGAAACTAGTTGTAGAGCTATGAGGCAGCTAATAATTACTAATTATTAGAGGAGCCATGTTTTGTCAATGTTTGGTTGATTTTGTCAGAATATAACGTTGCAGGTTGAGTCTGTTTTTCCTTGTTTCTGTAAAGAGCTTACTTTGTAGAAGTGGTTGTAGTCTAATCCGTGACTTTGTTAATCTTGAGATCAACAGTGATTGTATCGCTACTCTGCCCGAGACGTGGTAGAGTAAGTTATATATTTGCATAAAGTTATATACAAGAGTGAAACAATGAAACGTTTGTCGTTGTGTGTATTCTGTCCTTGTGATTATCTGTGTGTTATTAAAGAATTTTAAACAGTTGTAAGTTTTCTAGAACAGTTCTTTCCATGACATATTGGCTTTAGAGCAAGCAAGAGGGTTGAGTTTTAAACCTATAAATTATTACAAATTTAGAGTTTGATCTTACTCAAGTCACTTCGGCTTGTCCAACAGCCCCCAATGTTAGGCCTACATAGGGAAATGGCAATCAATCATAGGTTATAATGACAAACAATCCTTTAAGAAATTGTCAAATTGTGAGGAGCGGTCAGGAGTGGAAAGAATTGCCTGTCCCGTAACACGTAGCCGATGTCTGTAATAGACAGTCTTCACTCCAACTGACTTTTCTGCCATATCGTCAGATTTACTGCGCAGCTTCAGCAGACGATAATTCCACAGTTCGTCAAGTTTCAATTCGACCATCATCTCAGTAAATCCAGAAGCTCATTATAGCCCCAAATCCTCGCTAAATTTTATTATTCCTTCTCGTTAATTGACAAATGACTTCATCTAGTTCGCAGGAGCATAACTCCACTTAAAGGTAGGTAAGTATGGGCGGTGAAAGAAAAAGACAACATTCAATATCAGGATAATAAATCTATTGGTGGATAAGACCTCATCTGAAATATTCTTGAAGCCAGCGTTTCATGTGTATTAATTTTTCAACTAGTAATTCAATAATCAGTAGATGGGCATAAGCTTATATAGGCCTAGCACGCCTTGTGTAATACCAATTTATATATTTTCTTAAAACTAGTGAAGAAATATGGAACCGAAGCATGTGCAAATCAAAGACTTGATGCTGTGGGCGCAAGTTTTAGCTGAACATGGCGACCGGTACTTTATTCATATAGCTTCATTTTTTCCATTTCAGCTCGCAAAACAGTTTCTTGTTGGCCTGCTTTAACTTCGTTGTGGGTGTTACGGTAAGGCCATGAATATCTGATTCAAAGTTAGCACTGTTACGTCTTTGCCACTTGTCTTCTTTCCCGTATGACAAATCCTTCAAAGCCGTCAATTGGTCAGATGCTTTTAGACTGATTGGCTTTTAAAGTTGTACCGTTGCTTTTAACACTGAGCTATGGTTGGATTTTGCTGTATGTGCCTTGCTGTCAACTAAAGAAACTTTTCCCTTGTACTGTGGTCTTGGAACTGCAGTATGCAATTGCACTTGCAAATTTGTGCTAAACCTTTTGGCAGCACAGCTTTCTCCATCTACTGGACTTTCGTGGTCTGGTCTTATTAAACCATTTGTAGGTAAACTGACTCCACTCATTGTCATGGATTCTTTGGGATTTCCGTAAGGAAGATCATTAGTTGTTAGCGTTGCAAGGATCACTTCTAAAGAACGTGGGATGTCTCGTTTCTGTTGAACAGGAAGAATAAAAGCCTCAACAACTGGTTCGTTCACTTCCTTGCCTGGAATTTTATGTTGTTCAGAAGACCATACATATCTGTTGCCATCTGCGGGTTGTTTGTTCTTTATGTAAGAAGTTTTGTGAATGACATTCAGGTCTATCGACTGTTTGTCTTTTTCGTTAGAAGGTGTCGGATTCCGCTTCTTCTTTCGTGTGCTATAAGACCCGTTATCTGTCTTTGACAGTTCAATGACGTCACATGGTTGTTGTTCAACGACGTCACATAATTGTTGTTGTTCAGTGACGTCACGTGATTGTTGTTTCACAGGTTCCGACGTTGAAAAATGTTGTTTGCTTATGAACTCAACATTTCCACATCTGTTTCTGTCGATGTCTTCTGTCAAATTTGCTTCATATCCGAGGCCTTTCAACGCATTTTCTATTTGGATCATGTTTGATGCAACTGGAGGTTTTACGTTTGACGGAGTACTCCTGCTGCCGGTGTGCTTTGTTTGGCCTACGGTGTGGCTTGGCTGTAGCGCTGTGGCGTCGCTTTGGCCCGTTGATGTGTGATCGAAATGTACGGAATGGGCTCGTCGTTGATTAACACGGTTGTTATTCACTTGCTTGTTTCGAGGAGTGTGTTCTTCTGCTATCAACAGTGGGACAATGATGCGCCGTTTACCGTCAGACTTTGAAACTGTTCCTGTGGTATTCGATTGGATGTACATACCTCCGAGTTCTGTGCTACAGGTATTTGCAATGCCGCCAGGAACGTACGGTGGGTTCCATGTCGCGTTGTAAGAATTCGGTGAATGTTTGCAGGTGGGTGTAAATGGACGTTGCTTGAGTCTTACGTGACTGATCTCGATTTCCTCTTCTAGGGCCAGCGCAGATCTTCTGCCTAACGTTTCCAGAACTGTTGTTTCGATTAGCATGTCTTCGTTACCGGTAGTAGACTGGAATTTTTTCTGATCAGTAACTTTCTGACTGCTTAACAACTGCGTACACGAAGTTCTTGGCTGTTCGGTCGCCTCGCAGAATGCTCGTTCTTGTTGGAGATCTGAATCGCAATCGCGGGACTTTTCATCTTGCAGCTGTGATCTGCTGTGTAGAACTGAACCTCGCAACGCCTGACGTTGAGGTTTACCTTTCAAGTGGTCCACCTTAAAACTTTCTGTATATCTTGGTGCTTGGAACTTACCAGCATCGCAAAGAATTCCTCGAATAGAAGACTTCTCAGCGTCACAATACATTCCTGGAATAGACTTCTCTGCATTGCAATACAATCCTGGAGTAGACTTCCCAGCATCACAGTACGCTCCTGGAATAGTAGACTTCCCAACGTGCCAGCACATTCCTGGACTAAAAGACTTGCCAGTGTTGCGAGAGTGCACTCCCGAAAGGGATAAAGACTTCTTTTCTGGCTGCGAGGTTGTTCCACTGGTTTTTCCAGACGTATTGCTGGAAATCGGATAATCTGTTGACGAATGCAATGCAGTGGTCGCGTTGCTCGTTCGAACTCTGACCTCTCGTGGTGTCGAAGCGACGGTTTTGATCCCATGCGTTGGCGATTTAGCTGTATATGTACTGTTTTTCGGAAGACTCTGCCCGTAACTTGTACGCTCATCAGTTGTCTGTTCATGAGAAAGTTCGAGAGGTCTTAGGTTGAAGTCCAAACTGGAAAAAGAGTCTGACATGTTCCTGTTGTTAGCTTCCTTGGAATGTCTGCCTCTTCCTGATGCTGATGCGGTTGGTGGCATCTCCTGGCTGCGATATGACATGGCTTCCGATCTGTTCTGCTGCTGCATCTGCGTGCGTGATGGCGACCTGATGTTGCTTCTGTGGCTGCTGTCGTGGAAGAGGTAGCAGTTAAGCACCCGAGGTTTTCCAGGTGGCGTCGGTGGAGAATTGATTGAATAAAGGGTTGAAACGGGAGATAGCTGACCGAAGCCACTGCTTGAAGATGAGCGACGCATATTTAGTCGTTACTGGTATAGACCTACAATATTGTAACAGAACAACCTGTCGTCTATTGGTGTGTGAGTGTGTGCCTTATAATAGTGCTCTGTGAGTACAAGCGTAGGTCCTTTTAGGCTAAAGTTTGCTATCGACGATACATGGCACTCAAAAGTACTTTAACATCCTGCTTAATAACGAGTACGGCGGTTACTTTTTAGTAGGTCTACACTTTTGTACTTTGTTCGAATTCCAACGAAAGACTCGGTTAACCGTTGTCCAAAGTCACACCTGAAATGCCAATCAGTTCTCAGGTGATAGACACTTGGCAACTGATTCTCAGATACTACGCCGCCAATGGTGACAGCGTATGGAGCTTTTGGTGTCTTCATGTGTGCATGTAATATCCATATAATGGACCTTCCAGGTGTGCATGTGTGTGTGTGTGTGTGTGTGTGTGTGTGTGTGTGTGTGTGTGTGTGTGTGTGTGTGTGTGTGTGTGTGTGTGTGTGTGTGTGTGTGTGTGTGTGTGTGTGTGTGTGTGTGATTATGTGTGTGCATGTATGTGTGTGCATGTACTTATGTACTGTGTGTGTGTGTGAGTGCATATGTGTGCGTGTGTGTGTGTGCGCGCGCGTGATGTGTGTGCGTCGCTGACTAGTTTAAAAGGTAGGGCATATATAATAGTTATGTCAGGAATCCCTGTCATCAAGCTCTGCATTCCTGTCGTAGACCTACACAATACTTGGCAGCATTGCTACAGGTCTTTGTTGTTTTGCCAAGATTTTGCCAGCACAACCTGTAGGCCTATATAGTATATATACAGACGGATAAGATCATAAGGAACTAGGTCCTTGTACAGGTATATGCATGTCCTCAAGCCATTGTGAAATCGGTTAAACGTCGTATTGTTTGTAGACCTAGCAAGATATATAGGCTGTAGATCAGTGTGCCAAAGCCAGTGACAATTTTTCCAACAAGTTGCAAGCACCTTAGGCGCCTGAGCAAAATGGGGCGGTGATTTGGGAGGGAGCTCGGTGAAATGTTTGAAGAACTATAAATCTTAAATGGTGCATTTTCAGCATAAAAAGTCTTAATCTTGATCTTCATTATCAAAAACCTCTAATGAGAAGTTAGGATTTAACATTGACTGGCTTGTTGCTAGCACAATTTGATTTCGCTTCATACACAGTGAAAATGACAAATTTGAACTTTTATTCTCAACTTGTGTAGTCTTTTTAGGCAAGGCTCCGCGGGCCATAAAAACAGCGTCGGCGGGTCGTAACTGGCCTGGAGGCCACACAGGCCAGACCTTTGACACCTCTGCTCTAGATGGTCCAATACCCAACCCACGTCTGAACATCGCACAGCAAAGCCTCAGAGTATGGAGACGTATATTGGCTTATCGTAGGATGTGAAAACAAAGCTGAGAAAACAAGAAAAAACAAAGTCTAGAGAATGAAGAAGGACAAAACAAATCTGGCGAATAAGTAGGTTCCCAGAACTTTGCTGTTTGGGCGCTGGAGAAAAAATCTCGATATTACGATTATTAAAGAAGCAAAACTGTGAGAGCCAACTTATTCATAGGTGGTGTTTGGTTTGGTATTTGCCACTGAACACTAGCGACCGAGTGACGACGCACGCCAATCATCGTCGTTATGACGGCGTCGTTAAATAAATGTTATCAACCTGACCGAGTGACGACTTCTGCAGAGGCCATGTTGTTTAATTGACCCATAGTGTGAGTTGGAGCTGGGTGAATGGATCCACAGTTTAATGACATCTTATGGAAAGAAAGGTCGTTGACGTCGCCTGAATTATTTGTTTAACCGTTTCGCCGTTCGTATATGAGTTGGAGCTCGAACTCTATCGGTTTGGCCTGTACTCTATCGGTTTGGCCTCGGTTTGGCCTGTACTCTATCGGTTTGGCCTGTACTCTATCGGTTTGGCCTGTACTCTATCGGTTTGCCTGTACTCTATCGGTTTGGGCCTGTACTCTATCGGTTTGGCCTGTACTCTATCGGTTTGGCCTGTACTCTATCGGTTTGGCCTGTACTCTATCGGTTTGGCCTGTACTCTATCGGTTTGGCCTGTACTCCTGTACTCTATCGGTTTGGCCTGTACTCTATCGGTTTGGCCTGTACTCTATCGGTTTGGCCTGTACTCTATCGGTTTGGCCTGTACTCTATCGGTTTGTACTGTACTCTATCGGTTTGGCCTGTACTCTATCTTGGGCCTGTACTCTATCGGTTTGGCCTGTACTCTATCGGTTTGGCCTGTACTCTATCGGTTTGGCCTGTACTCTATCGGGTTTGGCCTGTACTCTATCGGTTTGGCCTGTACTCTATCGGTTTGGCCTGTACTCTATCGGTTTGGCCTGTACTCTATCGGTTTGGCCCTGTACTCTATCGGTTTGGCCTGTACTCTATCGGTTTGGCCTGTACTCTATCGGTTTGGCCTGTACTCTATCGGTTTGGCCTGTACTCTATCGGTTTGGCCTGTACTCTATCGGTTTTGGCCTGTACTCTATCGGTTTGGCCTGTACTCTATCGGTTTGGCCTGTACTCTATCGGTTTGGCCTGTACTCTATCGGTTTTGCCTGTACTCTATCGGTTTGGCCTGTACTCTATCGGTTTGGCCTGTACTCTATCGGTTTGGCCTGTACTCTATCGGTTTGGCCTGTACTCTATCGGTTTGGCCTGTACTCTATCGGTTTGGCCTGTACTCTATCGGTTTGGCCTGTACTCTATCGGTTCGGTTTGGCTTGTACTCTATCGGTTTGGCTTTGGCTTGTACTCTATCGGTTTGGCCTGTACTCTATCGGTTTGGCCTGTACTCTATCGGTTTGGCCTGTACTCTATCGGTTTGGCCTGTACTCTATCGGTTTGGCCTGTACTCTATCGGTTTTGTACTCTATCGGTTTGGCCTGTACTCTATCGGTTTGGCCTGTACTCTATCGGTTTGGCCTGTACTCTATCGGTTTGGCCTGTACTCTATCGGTTTGGCCTGTACTCTATCGGTTTGGCCTGTACTCTACTCTGTACTCTATCGGTTTGGCCTGTACTCTATCGGTTTGGCCTGTACTCTATCGGTTTGGCCTGTCTATCGGTTTGGCCTGTACTCTATCGGTTTGGCCTGTACTCTATCGGTTTGGCCTGTACTCTATCGGTTTGGCCTGTACTCTATCGGTTTGGCCTGTACTCTATCGGTTTGGCCTGTACTCTATCGGTTTGGCCTGTACTCTATCGGTTTGGCCTGTACTCTATCGGTTTGGCCTGTACTCTATCGGTTTGGCCTGTACTCTATCGGTTTGGCCTGTACTCTATCGGTTTGGCCTGTACTCTATCGGTTTGGCCTGTACTCTATCGGTTTGGCCTGTACTCTATCGGTTTGGCCTGTACTCTATCGGTTTGGCCTGTACTCTATCGGTTTGGCCTGTACTCTATCGGTTTGGCCTGTACTCTATCGGTTTGGCCTGTACTCTATCGGTTTGGCCTGTACTCTATTTGGCCTGTACTCTTTCGGTACTTATCGGTTTGGCCTGTACTCTATCGGTTTTGGCCTGTACTCTATCGGTTTGGCCTGTACTCTATCGGTTTACTCTATCGGTTTGTACTCTATCGGTTTGGCCTGTACTCTATCGGTTTGGCCTGTACTCTATCGGTTTGGCCTGTACTCTATCGGTTTGGCCTGTACTCTATCGGTTTGGCCTGTACTCTATCGGTTTGGCCTGTACTCTATCGGTTTGGCCTGTACTCTATCGGTTTGGCCTGTACTCTATCGGTTTGGCCTGTACTCTATCGGTTTGGCCTGTACTCTATCGGTTTGGCCTGTACTCTATCGGTCGGTTTGGCCTGTACTCTATCGGTTTGGCCTGTACTCTATCGGTTGGCCTGTACTCTGCCTGTACTGGCCTGGTTTGGCCTGTACTCTATCGGTTTGGCCTGTACTCTATCGGTTTGGCTACTGTACTCTATCGGTTTGGCCTGTACTCTATCGGTTTGGCCTGTACTCTATCGGTTTGGCCTGTACTCTATCGGTTTGGCCTGTACTCTATCGGTTTGGCCTGTACTATCGGTTTGGCCTCGGTTTGGTTTGTACTCTATCGGTTTGGCCTGTACTCTATCGGTTTGGCCTGTACTCTATCGGTTTGGCCTGCCTGTACTCTATCGGCCTGCCTGTACTCTTTGGTTTGGCCTGTACTCTATCGGTTTTGGCCTGTACTCTATCGGTTTGGCCTGTACTCTATCGGTTTGGCCTGTACTCTATCGGTTTGGTTTGGCCTGTACTCTATCGGTTTGGCCTGTACTCTATCGGTTTGGCCTGTACTCTATCGGTTTGGCCTGTACTCTATCGGTTTGGCCTGTACTCTATCGGTTTGGCCTGTACTCTATCGGTTTGGCCTGTACTCTATCGGTTTGGCCTGTACTCTATATGGTTTGGCCTGTACTCTATCGGTTTGGCCTGTACTCTATCGGTTTGGCCTGTACTCTATCGGTTTGGCCTGTACTACTCTATCGGTTTGGCCTGTACTCTATCGGTTTGGCCTGTACTCTATCGGTTTGTACTCTATCGGTTTGGCCTGTACTCTATCGGTTTGGCCTGTACTCTATCGGTTTGGCCTGTACTCTATCGGTTTGGCCTGTACTCTATCGGTTTGGCCTGTACTCTATCGGTTTGGCCTGTACTCTATCGGTTTGGCCTGTACTCTATCGTTTTGGCCTGTACTCTATCGGTTTGGCCTGTACTCTATCGGTTTGGCCTGTACTCTATCGGTTTGGCCTGTACTCTATCGGTTTGGCCTGTACTCTATCGGTTTGGCCTGTACTCTATCGGTTTGGCCTGTACTCTATCGGTTTGGCCTGTACTCTATCGGTTTGGCCTGTACTCTATCGGTTTGGCCTGTACTCTATCGGTTTGGCCTGTACTCTATCGGTTTGGCCTGTGTACTCTATCGGTTTGGCCTGTACTCTATCGGTTTGGCTGTACTCTATCGGTTTGGCCTGTACTCTATCGGTTTGGCCTGTACTATCGGTTTGGCCTGTACTCTATGTTTGGCCTGTACTCTATCGGTTTGGCCTGTACTCTATCGGTTTGGCCTGTACTCTATCGGTTTGGCCTGTACTCTATCGGTTTGGCCTGTACTCTATCGGTTTGGCCTGTACTCTATCGGTTTGGCCTGTACTCTATCGGTTTTGGCCTGTACTCTATCGGTTTGGCCTGTACTCTATCGGTTTGGCCTGTACTCTATCGGTTTGGCCTGTACTCTATCGGTTTGGCCTGTACTCTATCGGTTTGGCCTGTACTCTATCGGTTTGGCCTGTACTCTATCGGTTTGGCCTGTACTCTATCGGTTTGGCCTGTACTCTATCGGTTTGGCCTGTACTCTATCGGTTTGGCCTGTACTCTATCGGTTTGGCCTGTACTCTATCGGTTTGGCCTGTACTCTATCGGTTTGGCCTGTACTCTATCGGTTTTGGCCTGTACTCTATCGGTTTGGCCTGTACTCTATCGGTTTGGCCTGTACTCTATCGGTTTGGCCTGTACTCTATCGGTTTGGCCTGTACTCTATCGGTTTGGCCTGTACTCTATCGGTTTGGCCTGTACTCTATCGGTTTGGCCTGTACTCTATCGGTTTGGCCTGTACTCTATCGGTTTGGCCTGTACTCTGTACTCTATCTACTCTTTGGCCTGTACTCTATCGGTTTGGCCTGTACTCTATCGGTTTGGCCTGTACTCTATCGGTTTTGGCCTGTACTCTATCGGTTTGGCCTGTACTCTATCGGTTTGGCCTGTACTCTATCGGTTTGGCCTGTACTCTATCGGTTTGTACTCTTGTACTCTATCGGTTTGGCCTGTACTCTATCGGTTTGGCCTGTACTCTATCGGTTTGCCTGTACTCTATCGGTTTGGCCTGTACTCTATCGGTTTCTGTATCGGTTTTGGCCTGTACTCTATGGCCTGGTTTGGCCTGTACTCTATCGGTTTGGCCTGTACTCTATCGGTTTGGCCTGTACTCTATCGGTTTGGCCTGTACTCTATCTGTACTCTTTGTTTGGCCTGTACTCTATCGGTTTTACCTGTACGGTTTTATCGGTTTGCCCTGTACTCTATCGGTTTGGCCTGTACTCTATCGGTTTGGCCTGTACTCTATCGGTTTTGGCCTGTACTCTATCGGTTTGGCCTGTACTCTATCGGTTTTGGCCTGTACTCTATCGGTTTGGCCTGTACTCTATCGGTTTGGCCTGTACTCTATCGGTTTGGCCTGTACTCTATCGGTTTGGCCTGTACTCTATCGGTTTGGCCTGTACTCTATCGGTTTGGCCTGTACTCTATCGGTTTGGCCTGTACTCTATCGGTTTGGTACTCTATGTACTCTATCGGTTTGGCCTGTACTCTATCGGTTTGGCCTGTACTCTATCGGTTTGGCCTGTACTCTATCTATTTGGCCTGTACTCTATCGGTTTGGCCTGTACTCTATCGGTTTGGCCTGTACTCTATCGGTTTGGCCTGTACTCTATCGGTTTGGCCTGTACTCTATCGGGTTTGGCCTGTACTCTATCGG
This sequence comes from Aporrectodea caliginosa, assembly GCA_020284085.1. Classification (NCBI taxonomy): domain Eukaryota; kingdom Metazoa; phylum Annelida; class Clitellata; order Crassiclitellata; family Lumbricidae; genus Aporrectodea; species Aporrectodea caliginosa. The sequence continues at coordinate 456,465 of JACEVL010001569.1, forward strand.
TTTGGCCTGTACTCTATCGGTTTGGCCTGTACTCTATCGGTTTGGCCTGTACTCTATCGGTTTGGCCTGTACTCTATCGGTTTGGCCTGTACTCTATCGGTTTGGCCTGTACTCTATCGGTTTGGCCTGTACTCTATCGGTTTGGCCTGTACTCTATCGGTTTGGCCTGTACTCTATCGGTTTGGCCTGTACTCTATCGGTTTGGCCTGTACTCTATCGGTTTGGCCTGTACTCTATCGGTTTGGCCTGTACTCTATCGGTTTGGCCTGTACTCTATCGGTTTGGCCTGTACTCTATCGGTTTGGCCTGTACTCTATCGGTTTGGCCTGTACTCTATCGGTTTGGCCTGTACTCTATCGGTTTGGCCTGTACTCTATCGGTTTGGCCTGTACTCTATCGGTTTGGCCTGTACTCTATCGGTTTGGCCTGTACTCTATCGGTTTGGCCTGTACTCTATCGGTTTGGCCTGTACTCTATCGGTTTGGCCTGTACTCTATCGGTTTGGCCTGTACTCTATCGGTTTGGCCTGTACTCTATCGGTTTGGCCTGTACTCTATCGGTTTGGCCTGTACTCTATCGGTTTGGCCTGTACTCTATCGGTTTTGCCTGTACTCTATCGGTTTGGCCTGTACTCTATCGGTTTGGCCTTTACTCCTGTACTCTATCGGTTTGGCCTGTACTCTATCGGTTTGGCCTGTACTCTATCGGTTTGGCCTGTACTCTATCGGTTTGGCCTGTACTCTATCGGTTTGGCCTGTACTCTATCGGTTTGGCCTGTACTCTATCGGTTTGGCCTGTACTCTATCGGTTTGGCCTGTACTCTATCGGTTTTGGCCTGTACTCTATCGGTTTGGCCTGTACTCTATCGGTTTGGCCTGTACTCTATCGGTTTGGCCTGTACTCTATCGGTTTGGCCTGTACTCTATCGGTTTGGCCTGTACTCTATCGGTTTGGCCTGTACTCTATCGGTTTGGCCTGTACTCTATCGGTTTGGCCTGTACTCTATCGGTTTGGCCTGTACTCTATCGGTTTGGCCTGTACTCTATCGGTTTGGCCTGTACTCTATCGGTTTGGCCTGTACTCTATCGGTTTGGCCTGTACTCTATCGGTTTTGGCCTGTACTCTATCGGTTTGGCCTGTACTCTATCGGTTTGGCCTGTACTCTATCGGTTTGGCCTGTACTCTATCGGTTTGGCCTGTACTCTATCGGTTTGGCCTGTACTCTATCGGTTTGGCCTGTACTCTATCGGTTTGGCCTGTACTCTATCGGTTTGGCCTGTACTCTATCGGTTTGGCCTGTACTCTATCGGTTTGGCCTGTACTCTATCGGTTTGGCCTGTACTCTATCGGTTTGGCCTGTACTCTATCGGTTTGGCTACTCTGTTTGGCCTGTACTCTATCGGTTTGGCCTGTACTCTATCGGTTTGGCCTGTACTCTATCGGTTTGGCCTGTACTCTATCGGTTTGGCCTGTACTCTATCGGTTTGGCCTGTACTCTATCGGTTTGGCCTGTACTCTATCGGTTTGGCCTGTACTCTATCGGTTTGGCCTGTACTCTATCGGTTTGGCCTGTACTCTATCGGTTTGGCCTGTACTCTATCGGTTTGGCCTGTACTCTATCGGTTTGGCCTGTACTCTATCGGTTTGGCCTGTACTCTATCGGTTTGGCCTGTACTCTATCGGTTTGGCCTGTACTCTATCGGTTTGGCCTGTACTCTATCGGTTTGGCCTGTACTCTATCGGTTTGGCCTGTACTCTATCGGTTTGGCCTGTACTCTATCGGTTTGGCCTGTACTCTATCGGTTTGGCCTGTACTCTATCGGTTTGGCCTGTACTCTATCGGTTTGGCCTGTACTCTATCGGTTTGGCCTGTACTCTATCGGTTTGGCCTGTACTCTATCGGTTTGGCCTGTACTCTATCGGTTTGGCCTGTACTCTATCGGTTTGGCCTGTACTCTATCGGGTTTGGCCTGTACTCTATCGGTTTGGCCTGTACTCTATCGGTTTGGCCTGTACTCTATCGGTTTGGCCTGTACTCTATCGGTTTGGCCTGTACTCTATCGGTTTGGCCTGTACTCTATCGGTTTGGCCTGTACTCTATCGGTTTGGCTACTCTATCGGTTTGGCCTGTACTCTATCGGTTTGGGCTGTACTCTATCGTTTGGCCTGTACTCTATCGGTTTGGCCTGTACTCTATCGGTTTGGCCTGTACTCTATCGGTTTGGCCTGTACTCTATCGGTTTGGCCTGTACTCTATCGGTTTGGCCTGTACTCTATCGGTTTGGCCTGTACTCTATCGGTTTGGCCTGTACTCTATCGGTTTGGCCTGTACTCTATCGGTTTGGCCTGTACTCTATCGGTTTGGCCTGTACTCTATCGGGCCTGTACTCTATCGGTTTGGCCTGTACTCTATCGGTTTGGCCTGTACTCTATCGGTTTGGCCTGTACTCTATCGGTTTGGCCTGTACTCTATCGGTTTGGCCTGTACTCTATCGGTTTGGCCTGTACTCTATCGGTTTGGCCTGTACTCTATCGGTTTGGCCTGTACTCTATCGGTTTGGCCTGTACTCTATCGGTTTGGCCTGTACTCTATCGGTTTTGGCCTGTACTCTATCGGTTTGGCCTGTACTCTATCGGTTTGGCCTGTACTCTATCGGTTTGGCCTGTACTCTATCGGTTTGGCCTGTACTCTATCGGTTTGGCCTGTACTCTATCGGTTTGGCCTGTACTCTATCGGTTTGGCCTGTACTCTATCGGTTTGGCCTGTACTCTATCGGTTTGGCCTGTACTCTATCGGTTTGGCCTGTACTCTATCGGTTTGGCCTGTACTCTATCGGTTTGGCCTGTACTCTATCGGTTTGGCCTGTACTCTATCGGTTTGGCCTGTACTCTATCGGTTTGGCCTGTACTCTATCGGTTTGGCCTGTACTCTATCGGTTTGGCCTGTACTCTATCGGTTTGGCCTGTACTCTATCGGTTTGGCCTGTACTCTATCGGTTTGGCCTGTACTCTATCGGTTTGGCCTGTACTCTATCGGTTTGGCCTGTACTCTATCGGTTTGGCCTGTACTCTATCGGTTTGGCCTGTACTCTATCGGTTTGGCCTGTACTCTATCGGTTTGGCCTGTACTCTATCGGTTTGGCCTGTACTCTATCGGTTTGGCCTGTACTCTATCGGTTTGGCCTGTACTCTATCGGTTTTTGGCCTGTACTCTATCGGTTTGGCCTGTACTCTATCGGTTTGGCCTGTACTCTATCGGTTTGGCCTGTACTCTATCGGTTTGGCCTGTACTCTATCGGTTTGGCCTGTACTCTATCGGTTTGGCCCTGTACTCTATCGGTTTGGCCTGTACTCTATCGGTTTGGCTTGTACTCTATCGGTTTGGCCTGTACTCTATCGGTTTGGCCTGTACTCTATCGGTTTGGCCTGTACTCTATCGGTTTGGCCTGTACTCTATCGGTTTGGCCTGTACTCTATCGGTTTGGCCTGTACTCTATCGGTTTGGCCTGTACTCTATCGGTTTGGCCTGTACTCTATCGGTTTGGCCTGTACTCTATCGGTTTGGCCTGTACTCTATCGGTTTTGGCCTGTACTCTATCGGTTTGGCCTGTACTCTATCGGTTTGGCCTGTACTCTATCGGTTTGGCCTGTGTACTCTATCGGTTTGGCCTGCCTGTACTCTATCGGTTTGGCCTGTACTCTATCGGTTTGCCTGTACTCTATCGGTTTGGCCTGTACTCTATCGGGTTTGGCCTGTACTCTATCGGTTTGGCCTGTACTCTATCGGTTTGGCCTGTACTCTATCGGTTTGGCCTGTACTCTATCGGTTTTGGCCTGTACTCTATCGGTTTGGCCTGTACTCTATCGGTTTGGCCTGTACTCTATCGGTTTGGCCTGTACTCTATCGGTTTGGCCTGTACTCTATCGGTTTGGCCTGTACTCTATCGGTTTGGCCTGTACTCTATCGGTTTGGCCTGTACTCTATCGGTTGTACTGTACTATATCGGTTTGGCCTGTACTCTATCGGTTTTGCCTGTACTCTATCGGTTTGGCCTGTACTCTATCGGTTTGGCCTGTACTCTATCGGTTTGGCCTGTACTCTATCGGTTTGGCCTGTACTCTATATTGGCCTGTGTACTTTCGGTTTGGCCTGTACTCTATCGGTTTGGCCTGTACTCTATCAATTTTGGCCTGTACTCTATCGGTTTGGCCTGTACTCTATCGGTTTGGCCTGTACTCTATCGGTTTGGCCTGTACTCTATCGGTTTGGCCTGTACTCTATCGGTTTGGCCTGTACTCTATCGGTTTGGCCTGTACTCTATCGGTTTGGCCTGTACTACTCTATCGGTTTGGGCCTGTACTCTATCTCTATCGGTTTGGCCTGTACTCTATCGGTTTGGCCTGTACTCTATCGGTTTGGCCTGTACTCTATCGGTTTGGCCTGTACTATCGGTTTGGCCTGTACTCTATCGGTTTGGCCTGTACTCTATCGGTTTGGCCTGTACTCTATCGGTTTGGCCTGTACTCTATCGGTTTGGCCTGTACTCTATCGGTTTGGTACTGTACTCTATCGGTTTGGCCTGTACTCTATCGGTTTGGCCTGTACTCTATCGGTTTGGCCTGTGTACTCTATCGGTTTGGCCTGTACTCTATCGGTTTGGCCTGTACTCTATCGGTTTGGCCTGTACTCTATCGGTTTGGCCTGTACTCTATCGGTTTGGCCTGTACTCTATCGGTTTGGCCTGTACTCTATCGGTTTTGCCTGTACTCTATCGGTTTGGCCTGTACTCTATCGGTTTGGCCTGTACTCTATCTTTGGCCTGTACTCTATCGGTTTGGCCTGTACTCTATCGGTTTGGCCTGTACTCTATCGGTTTGGCCTGTACTCTATCGGTTTGGCCTGTACTCTATCGGTTTGGCCTGTACTCTATCGGTTTGGCCTGTACTCTATCGGTTTGGCCTGTACTCTATCGGTTTGGCCTGTACTCTATCGGTTTGGCCTGTACTCTATCGGGTTTGGCCTGTACTCTATCGGTTTGGCCTGTACTCTATCGGTTTTGGCCTGTACTCTATCGGTTTGCCTGTACTCTATCGGTTTGGCCTGTACTCTATCGGTTTGGCCTGTACTCTATCGGTTTGGCCTGTACTCTATCGGTTTTGGCCTGTACTCTATCGGTTTGTTTGTGCCTGTACTCTATCGGTTTGGCCTGTACTCTATCGGTTTGGCCTGTACTCTATCTATCGGTTTGGCCTGTACTCTATCGGTTTGGCCTGTACTCTATCGGTTTGGCCTGTACTCTATCGGTTTGGCCTGTACTCTATCGGTTTGTTTGGCCTGTATCGGTATCGGTGGTTTGGCCTGTACTCTATCGGTTTGGCCTGTACTCTATCGGTTTGGCCTGTACTCTATCGGTTTGGCCTGTACTCTATCGGTTTGGCCTGTACTCTATCGGTTTGGCCTGTACTCTATCGGTTTGGCCTGTACTCTATCGGTTTGGCCTGTACTCTATCGGGTTTGGCCTGTACTCTATCGGTTTGGCCTGTACTCTATCGGTTTGGCCTGTACTCTATCTGTTTGGCCTGCCTGTACTCTATCGGTTTGGCCTGTACTCTATCGGTTTGGCCTGTACTCTATCGGTTTGGGTTTGTACTCTATCGGTTTGGCCTGTACTCTATCGGTTTGGCCTGTACTCTATCGGTTGGGCTGTACTCTATCGGTTTGGCCTGTACTCTATCGGTTTGGCCTGTACTCTATCGGGTTTGTACTCTATCGGTTTACTCTGTACTCTATCGGTTTGCCTGTACTCTATCGGTTTTGGCCTGTACTCTATCGGTTTGGCCTGTACTCTACTACTCTATCGGTTTGGCCTGTGACTCTATCGGTTTGGCCTGTACTCTATCGGTTTGGCCTGTACTCTATCGGTTTGGCCTGTACTCTATCGGTTTGCCTGTACTCTATCGGTTTGGCCTGTACTCTATCGGTTTGCCTGTACTCTATCGGTTTGGCCTGTACTCTCTATCGGTTTGGCCTGTACTCTATCGGTTTGGCCTGTACTCTATCGGTTTGGCCTGTACTATCGGTTTTGCCTGTACTCTATCGGTTTGGCCTGGCCGGTTTACCTGTACTCTATCGGTTTGGCCTGTACTCTATCGGTTTGGCCTGTACTCTATCGGTTTGGCCTGTACTCTATCGGGTTTTGGCCTGTACTCTATCGGTTTGGCCTGTACTCTATCGGTTTGGCCTGTACTCTCTATCGGTTTGGCCTGTACTCTATCGGTTTGGCCTGTACTCTATCGGTTTATCTGTACTCTCGGTTTGGCCTGTACTCTATCGGTTTGGCCTGTACTCTATCGGGTTTGGCCTGTACTCTATCGGTTTGGCCTGTACTCTATCGGTTTGGCCTGTACTCTATCGGTTTGGCCTGTACTCTATTTGGGTGTACTCGGCCTGTCGGTTTGGTTTGTACTCTATCGGTTTGGCCTGTACTCTATCGGTTTGGCCTGTACTCTATCGGTTTGGCCTGTACTCTATCGGTTTGGCCTGTACTCTATCGGTTTGGCCTGTACTCTATCGGTTTGGCCTGTACTCTATCGGTTTGGCCTGTACTCTATCGGTTTGGCCTGTACTCTATCGGTTTGGCCTGTACTCTATCGGTTTGGCCTGTACTCTATCGGTTTGTACTCTATCGGTTTGGCCTGTACTCTATCGGTTTGGCCTGTACTCTATCGGTTTGGCCTGTACTCTATCGGTTTGGCCTGTACTCTATCGGTTTGGCCTGTACTCTATCGGTTTGGCCTGTACTCTATCGGTTTGGCCTGTACTCTATCGGTTTGGCCTGTACTCTATCGGTTTGGCCTGTACTCTATCGGTTTGGCCTGTACTCTATCGGTTTGGCCTGTACTCTATCGGTTTTTGGCTCTATCGGTTTGGCCTGTACTCTATCGGTTTGGCCTGTACTCTATCGGTTTGGCCTGTACTCTATCGGTTTGGCCTGTACTCTATCGGTTTGGCCTGGCCTGTACTCTATCGGTTTGGCCTGTACTCTATCGGTTTGGCCTGTACTCTATCGGTTTGGCCTGTACTCTATCGGTTTGGCCTGTACTCTATCGGTTTGGCCTGTACTCTATCGGTTTGGCCTGTACTCTATCGGTTTTGCCTGCCTCTATCGGTTTGGCCTGTACTCGGTTTGGCCTGTACTCTATCGGTTTGGCCTGTACTCTATCGGTTTGGCCTGTACTCTATCGGTTTGGCCTGTACTCTATCGGTTTGGCCTGTACTCTATCGGTTTGGCCTGTACTCTATCGGTTTGGCCTGTACTCTATCGGTTTGGCCTGTACTCTATCGGTTTGGCCTGTACTCTATCGGTTTGGCCTGTACTCTATCGGTTTGGCCTGTACTCTATCGGTTTGGCCTGTACTCTATCGGTTTGGCCTGTACTCTATCGGTTTGGCCTGTACTCTATCGGTTTGGCCTGTACTCTATCGGGTTTGTACTCCTGTACTCTATCGGTTTGGCCTGTACTCTATCGGTTTGGCCTGTACTCTCATCGGTTTGGCCTGTACTCTATCGGTTTGGCCTGTACTCTATCGGTTTGGCCTGTACTCTATCGGTTTGGCCTGTACTCTATCGGTTTGGCCTGTACTCTATCGGTTTGGCCTGTACTCTATCGGTTTGGCCTGTACTCTATCGGTTTGGCCTGTACTCTATCTATCGGGCCTGTACTCTATCGGTTTGGCCTTGTACTCTATCGGTTTGGCCTGTACTCTATCGGTTTGGCCTGTACTCTATCGGTTTGGCCTGTACTCTATCGGTTTGGCCTGTACTCTATCGGTTTGGCCTGTACTCTATCGGTTTGGCCTGTACTCTATCGGTTTGGCCTGTACTCTATCGGTTTGGCCTGTACTCTATCGGTTTGGCCTGTACTCTATCGGTTTTTGGCCTGTACTCTATCGGTTTGGCCTGTACTCTATCGGCCTGTACTCTTCGGGCCTGTACTCTATCGGTTTGGCCTGTACTCTATCGGTTTGGCCTGTACTCTATCGGTTTGGCCTGTACTCTATCGGTTTGGCCTGTACTCTATCGGTTTGGCCTGTACTCTATCGGTTTGGCCTGTACTCTACTCTATTGTACTCTATCGGTTTGGCCTGTACTCTATCGGTTTGGCCTGTACTCTATCGGTTTGGCCTGTACTCTATCGGTTTGGCCTGTACTCTATCGGTTTGGCCTGTACTCTATCGGTTTGGCCTGTACTCTATCGGTTTGGCCTGTACTCTATCGGTTTGGCCTGTACTCTCTATCGGTTTGGCCTGTACTATCTATTGGTTTGGCCTGTTTGGCCTGTACTATCGGTTTGGCCTGTACTCTATCGGTTTGGCCTGTACTCTATCGGTTTGGCCTGTACTCTATCGGTTTGGCCTGTACTCTATCGGTTTGGCCTGTACTCTATCGGTTTGGCCTGTACTCTATCGGTTTGGCCTGTACTCTATCGGTTTGGCCTGTACTCTATCGGTTTTTGGCCTGTACTCTATCGGTTTGGCCTGTACTCTATCGGTTTGGCCTGTACTCTATCGGTTTGGCTGTGTACTCTATCGGTTTGGCCTGTACTGTACTCTATCGGTTTGGCCTGTACTCTATCGGTTTGGCCTGTACTCTATCGGTTTGGCCTGTACTCTATCGGTTTTGGCCTGTACTCTATCGGTTTGGCCTGTACTCTATCGGTTTGGCCTGTACTCTATCGGTTTGGCCTGTACTCTATCGGTTTGGCCTGTACTCTATCGGTTTGGCCTGTACTCTATCGGTTTGGCCTGTACTCTATCGGTTTGGCCTGTACTCTATCGGTTTGGCCTGTACTCTATCGGTTTGGCCTGTACTCTATCGGTTTGGCCTGTACTCTATCGGTTTGGCCTGTACTCTATCGGTTTGGCCTGTACTCTATCGGTTTGGCCTGTACTCTATCGGTTTGGCCTGTACTCTATCGGTTTGGCCTGTACTCTATCGGTTTGGCCTGTACTCTATCGGTTTGGCCTGTACTCTATCGGTTTGGCCTGTACTCTATCGGTTTGGCCTGTACTCTATCGGTTTGGCCTGTACTCTATCGGTTTGGCCCTGTACTCTATCGGTTTGGCCTGTACTCTATCGGTTTGGCCTGTACTCTATCGGTTTGGCCTGTACTCTATCGGTTTGGCCTGTACTCTATCGGTTTGGCCTGTACTCTATCGGTTTGGCCTGTACTCTATCGGTTTGGGCCTGTACTCTATCGGTTTGGCCTGTACTCTATCGGTTTGGCCTGTACTCTATCGGTTTGGCCTGTACTCTATCGGTTTGGCCTGTACTCTATCGGTTTGGCCTGTACTCTCGGTTTGGCCTGTACTCTATCGGTTTGGCCTGTACTCTATCGGTTTGGCCTGTACTCTATCGGTTTGGCCTGTACTCTATCGGTTTGGCCTGTACTCTATCGGTTTGGCCTGTACTCTATCGGTTTGGCCTGTACTCTATCGGTTTGGCCTGTACTCTATCGGTTTGGCCTGTACTCTATCGGGTTTGGCCTGTACTCTATCGGTTTGGCCTGTACTCTATCGGTTTGGCCTGTACTCTATCGGTTTGGCCTGTACTCTATCGGTTTGGCCTGTACTCTATCGGTTTGGCCTGTACTCTATCGGTTTGGCCTGTACTCTATCGGTTTGGCCTGTACTCTATCGGTTTGGCCTGTACTCTATCGGTTTGGCCTGTACTCTATCGGTTTGGCCTGTACTCTATCGGTTTGGCCTGTACTCTATCGGTTTGGCCTGTACTCTATCGGTTTGGCCTGTACTCTATCGGTTTGGCCTGTACTCTATCGGTTTGGCCCTACTCTACTCTATCGGTTTGCCTGTACTCTATCGGTTTGGCCTGTACTCTATCGGTTTGGCCTGTACTCTATCGGTTTGGCCTGTACTCTATCGGTTTGGCCTGTACTCTATCGGTTTGGCCTGTACTCTATCGGTTTGGCCTGTACTCTATCGGTTTGGCCTGTACTCTATATTTGGCCTGTACTCTATTGGCCTGTACTCTATCGGTTTGGCCTGTACTCTATCGGTTTGGCCTGTACTCTATCGGTTTGGCCTGTACTCTATCGGTTTGGCCTGTACTCTATCGGTTTGGCCTGTACTCTATCGGTTTTTGTACTCTATCGGTTTGGCCTGTACTCTATCGGTTTGGCCTGTACTCTATCGGTTTGGCCTGTACTCTATCGGTTTGGCCTGTACTCTATCGGTTTGGCCTGTACTCTATCGGTTTGGCCTGTACTCTATCGGTTTGGCCTGTACTCTATCGGTTTGGCCTGTACTCTATCGGTTTGGCCTGTACTCTATCGGTTTGGCCTGTACTCTATCGGTTTGGCCTGTACTCTATCGGTTTGGCCTGGCCTGTACTCTATCGGTTTGGCCTGTACTCTATCGGTTTGGCCTGTACTCTATCGGTTTGGCCTGTACTCTATCGGTTTGGCCTGTACTCTATCGGTTTGGCCTGTACTATCGGTTTGGCCTGTACTCTATCGGTTTGGCCTGTACTCTATCGGTTTGGCCTGTACTCTATCGGTTTGGCCTGTACTCTATCGGTTTGGCCTGTACTATCTATCGGTTTGTACTCTGTGGCCTGTACTCTATCGGTTTGGCCTGTACTCTATCGGTTTGGCCTGTACTCTATCGGTTTGGCCTGTACTCTATCGGTTTGGCCTGTACTCTATCGGTTTGGCCTGTACTCTATCGGTTTGGCCTGTACTCTATCGGTTTGGCCTGTACTCTATCGGTTTGGCCTGTACTCTATCGGTTTGGCCTGTACTCTATCGGTTTGGCCTGTACTCTATCGGTTTGGCCTGTACTCTATCGGTTTGGCTGTACTCTATCGGTTTGGCCTGTACTCTATCGGTTTGGCCTGTACTCTATCGGTTTGGCCTGTACTCTATCGGTTTGGCCTGTACTCTATCGGTTTGGCCTGTACTCTATCGGTTTGGCCTGTACTCTATCGGTTTGGCCTGTACTCTATCGGTTTGGGCCTGTACTCTATCGGTTTTTGGCCTGTACTCTATCGGTTTGGCCTGTACTCTATCGGTTTGGCCTGTACTCTATCGGTTTGGCCTGTACTCTATCGGTTTGGCCTGTACTCTATCGGTTTGGCCTGTACTCTATCGGTTTGGCCTGTACTCTATCGGTTTGGCCTGTACTCTATCGGTTTGGCCTGTACTCTATCGGTTTGGCCTGTACTCTATCGGTTTGGCCTGTACTCTATCGGTTTGGCCTGTACTCTATCGGTTTGGCCTGTACTCTATCGGTTTGGTTTGGCCTGTACTCTATCGGTTTGGCCTGTACTCTATCGGTTTGGCCTGTACTCTATCGGTTTGGCCTGTACTCTATCGGTTTGGCCTGTACTCTATCGGTTTGGCCTGTACTCTATCGGTTTGGCCTGTACTCTATCGGTTTGGCCTGTACTCTATCGGTTTGGCCTGTACTCTATCGGTTTGGCCTGTACTCTATCGGTTTGGCCTGTACTCTATCGGTTTGGCCTGTACTCTATCGGTTTGGCCTGTACTCTATCGGTTTGGCCTGTACTCTATCGGTTTGGCCTGTACTCTATCGGTTTGGCCTGTACTCTATCGGTTTGGCCTGTACTCTATCGGTTTGGCCTGTACTCTATCGGTTTGGCCTGTACTCTATCGGTTTGGCCTGTACTCTATCGGTTTGGCCTGTACTCTATCGGTTTGGCCTGTACTCTATCGGTTTGGCCTGTACTCTATCGGTTTGGCCTGTACTCTCTATCGGTTTGGCCTGTACTCTATCGGTTTGGCCTGTACTCTATCGGTTTGGCCTGTACTCTATCGGTTTGGCCTGTACTCTATCGGTTTGGCCTGTACTCTATCGGTTTGGCCTGTACTCTATCGGTTTGGCCTGTACTCTATCGGGTTTGGCCTGTACTCTATCGGTTTGGCCTGTACTCTATCGGTTTGGCCTGTACTCTATCGGTTTGGCCTGTACTCTATCGGTTTGGCCTGTACTCTATCGGTTTGGCCTGTACTCTATCGGTTTGGCCTGTACTCTATCGGTTTGGCCTGTACTCTATCGGTTTGGCCTGTACTCTATCGGTTTGGCCTGTACTCTATCGGTTTGGCCTGTACTCTATCGGTTTGGCCTGTACTCTATCGGTTTGGCCTGTACTCTATCGGTTTGGCCTGTACTCTATCGGTTTGGCCTGTACTCTATCGGTTTGGCCTGTACTCTATCGGTTTGGCCTGTACTCTATCGGTTTGGCCTGTACTCTATCGGTTTGGCCTGTACTCTATCGGTTTGGCCTGTACTCTATCGGTTTGGCCTGTACTCTATCGGTTTGGCCTGTACTCTATCGGTTTGGCCTGTACTCTATCGGGTTTGGCCTGTACTCTATCGGTTTGGCCTGTACTCTATCGGTTTGGCCTGTACTCTATCGGTTTGGCCTGTACTCTATCGGTTTGGCCTGTACTCTATCGGTTTGGCCTGTACTCTATCGGTTTGGCCTGTACTCTATCGGTTTGGCCTGTACTCTATCGGTTTGGCCTGTACTCTATCGGTTTGGCCTGTACTCTATCGGTTTGGGCCTGTACTCTATCGGTTTGCCTGTACTCTATCGGTTTGGCCTGTACTCTATCGGTTTGGCCTGTACTCTATCGGTTTGGCCTGTACTCTATCGGTTTGGCCTGTACTCTATCGGTTTGGCCTGTACTCTATCGGTTTGGCTGTACTGTACTCTATCGGTTTGGTTTGTACTCTATCGGTTTGGCCTGTACTCTATCGGTTTGGCCTGTACTCTATCGGTTTGGCCTGTACTCTATCGGTTTGGCCTGTACTCTATCGGTTTGGCCTGTACTCTATCGGTTTGGCCTGTACTCTATCGGTTTGGCCTGTACTCTATCGGTTTGGCCTGTACTCTATCGGTTTGGCCTGTACTCTATCGGTTTGGCCTGTACTCTATCGGTTTGGCCTGTACTCTATCGGTTTGGCCTGTACTCTATCGGTTTGGCCTGTACTCTATCGGTTTGGCCTGTACTCTATCGGTTTGGCCTGTACTCTATCGGTTTGGCCTGTACCTGTACTCTATCGGTTTGGCCTGTACTCTATCGGTTTGGCCTGTACTCTATCGGTTTGGCCTGTACTCTATCGGTTTGGCCTGTACTCTATCGGTTTGGCCTGTACTCTATCGGTTTGGCCTGTACTCTATCGGTTTGGCCTGTACTCTATCGGTTTGGCCTGTACTCTATCGGTTTGGCCTGTACTCTATCGGTTTGGCCTGTACTCTATCGGTTTGGCCTGTACTCTATCGGTTTGGCCTGTACTCTATCGGTTTGGCCTGTACTCTATCGGTTTGGCCTGTACTCTATCGGTTTGGCCTGTACTCTATCGGTTTGGCCTGTACTCTATCGGTTTGGCCTGTACTCTATCGGTTTGGCCTGTACTCTATCGGTTTGGCCTGTACTCTATCGGTTTGGCCTGTACTCTATCGGTTTGGCCTGTACTCTATCGGTTTGGCCTGTACTCTATCGGTTTGGCCTGTACTCTATCGGTTTGGCCTGTACTCTATCGGTTTGGCCTGTACTCTATCGGTTTGGCCTGTACTCTATCGGTTTGGCCTGTACTCTATCGGTTTGGCCTGTACTCTATCGGTTTGGCCTGTACTCTATCGGTTTGGCCTGTACTCTATCGGTTTGGCCTGTACTCTATCGGTTTGGCCTGTACTCTATCGGTTTGGCCTGTACTCTATCGGTTTGGCCTGTACTCTATCGGTTTGGCCTGTACTCTATCGGTTTGGCCTGTACTCTATCGGTTTGGCTACTCTATCGGTTTGGCCTGTACTCTATCGGTTTGGCCTGTACTCTATCGGTTTGGCCTGTACTCTATCGGTTTGGCCTGTACTCTATCGGTTTGGCCTGTACTCTATCGGTTTGGCCTGTACTCTATCGGTTTGGCCTGTACTCTATCGGTTTGGCCTGTACTCTATCGGTTTGGCCTGTACTCTATCGGTTTGGCCTGTACTCTATCGGTTTGGCCTGTACTCTATCGGTTTGGCCTGTACTCTATCGGTTTGGCCTGTACTCTATCGGTTTGTACTCTTTGGTTTGGCCTGTACTCTATCGGTTTTGTACTCTATCGGTTTGGCCTGTACTCTATCGGTTTGGCCTGTACTCTATCGGTTTGGCCTGTACTCTATCGGTTTGGCCTGTACTCTATCGGTTTGGCCTGTACTCTATCGGTTTGGCCTGTACTCTATCGGTTTGGCCTGTACTCTATCGGTTTGGCCTGTACTCTATCGGTTTGGCCTGTACTCTATCGGTTTGGCCTGTACTCTATCGGTTTGGCCTGTACTCTATCGGTTTGGCCTGTACTCTATCGGTTTGGCCTGTACTCTATCGGTTTGGCCTGTACTCTATCGGTTTGGCCTGTACTCTATCGGTTTGGCCTGTACTCTATCGGTTTGGCCTGTACTCTATCGGTTTGGCCTGTACTCTATCGGGTTTGCCTGTACTCTATCGGTTTGGCCTGTACTCTATCGGTTTGGCCCTGTACTCTATCGGTTTGGCCTGTACTCTATCGGTTTGGCCTGTACTCTATCGGTTTGGCCTGTACTCTATCGGTTTGGCCTGTACTCTATCGGTTTGGCCTGTACTCTATCGGTTTGGCCTGTACTCTATCGGTTTGGCCTGTACTCTATCGGTTTGGCCTGTACTCTATCGGTTTGGCCTGTACTCTATCGGTTTGGCCTGTACTCTATCGGTTTGGCCTGTACTCTATCGGTTTGGCCTGTACTCTATCGGTTTGGCCTGTACTCTATCGGTTTGGCCTGTACTCTATCGGTTTGGCCTGTACTCTATCGGTTTGGCCTGTACTCTATCGGTTTGGCCTGTACTCTATCGGTTTGGCCTGTACTCTATCGGTTTGGCCTGTACTCTATCGGTTTGGCCTGTACTCTATCGGTTTGGCCTGTACTCTATCGGTTTGGCCTGTACTATCGGTTTGGCCTGTACTCTATCGGTTTGGCGTGTACTCTATCGGTTTGGCCTGTACTCTATCGGTTTGGCCTGTACTCTATCGGTTTGGCCTGTACTCTATCGGTTTGGCCTGTACTCTATCGGTTTGGCCTGTACTCTATCGGTTTGGCCTGTACTCTATCGGTTTGGCCTGTACTCTATCGGTTTGGCCTGTACTCTATCGGTTTGGCCTGTACTCTATCGGTTTGGCCTGTACTCTATCGGTTTGGCCTGTACTCTATCGGTTTGGCCTGTACTCTATCGGTTTGGCCTGTACTCTATCGGTTTGGCCTGTACTCTATCGGTTTGGCCTGTACTCTATCGGTTTGGCCTGTACTCTATCGGTTTGGCCTGTACTCTATCGGTTTGGCCTGTACTCTATCGGTTTGGCCTGTACTCTATCGGTTTGGCTTGTACTCTATCGGTTTGGCCTGTACTCTATCGGTTTGGCCTGTACTCTATCGGTTTGGCCTGTACTCTATCGGTTTGGCCTGTACTCTATCGGTTTGGCCTGTACTCTATCGGTTTGGCCTGTACTCTATCGGTTTGGCCTGTACTCTATCGGTTTGGCCTGTACTCTATCGGTTTGGCCTGTACTCTATCGGTTTGGCCTGTACTCTATCGGTTTGGCCTGTACTCTATCGGTTTGGCCTGTACTCTATCGGTTTGGCCTGTACTCTATCGGTTTGGCCTGTACTCTATCGGTTTGGCCTGTACTCTATCGGTTTGGCCTGTACTCTATCGGTTTGGCCTGTACTCTATCGGTTTGGCCTGTACTCTATCGGTTTGGCCTGTACTCTATCGGTTTGGCCTGTACTCTATCGGTTTGGCTATTGTACTCTATCGGTTTGGCCTGTACTCTATCGGTTTGGCCTGTACTCTATCGGTTTGGCCTGTACTCTATCGGTTTGGCCTGTACTCTATCGGTTTGGCCTGTACTCTATCGGTTTGGCCTGTACTCTATCGGTTTGGCCTGTACTCTATCGGTTTGGCCTGTACTCTATCGGTTTGGCCTGTACTCTATCGGTTTGGCCTGTACTCTATCGGTTTGGCCTGTACTCTATCGGTTTGGCCTGTACTCTATCGGTTTGGCCTGTACTCTATCGGTTTGGCCTGTACTCTATCGGTTTGGCCTGTACTCTATCGGTTTGGCCTGTACTCTATCGGTTTGGCCTGTACTCTATCGGTTTGGCCTGTACTCTATTTGGTTTGGCCTGTACTCTATCGGTTTGGCCTGTACTCTATCGGTTTGGCCTGTACTCTATCGGTTTGGCCTGTACTCTATCGGTTTGGCCTGTACTCTATCGGTTTGGCCTGTACTCTATCGGTTTGGCCTGTACTCTATCGGTTTGGCCTGTACTCTATCGGTTTGCCCTGTACTCTATCGGTTTGGCCTGTACTCTATCGGTTTGGCCTGTACTCTATCGGTTTGGCCTGTACTCTATCGGTTTGGCCTGTACTCTATCGGTTTGGCCTGTACTCTATCGGTTTGGCCTGTACTCTATCGGTTTGGCCTGTACTCTATCGGTTTGGCCTGTACTCTATCGGTTTGGCCTGTACTCTATCGGTTTGGCCTGTACTCTATCGGTTTGGCCTGTACTCTATTGGTAACCCACCTGTAGCTAAAATCTGGACAAGATGTGAACTGTTAACTCTGAACGGGAGTACGTTTGTTAGGAACCTTGCATACACGTTACTGCGCCAGTGCAACTTTCAGGGATCTGTGCTTGGTCCTCTGCTGTTTCTGTTATATGTTAACGATATGCCAAATTCGGTCCCAGGTACTGATATACGACTATTTGCTGATGATACAAATATTTTCTTTCATGCATGTAAAATAGCAGACTTGCATGCAAACGCTAACACCATGTTAAATAACTTGTGTGATTGGTTTTTGGCTAATAAAATGTCTTTTAACAAAGATAAGACGTCCTATATGTTTTTCGACTTCAAAAGAAAAACATCCTCTGATGACATTGGTCTTTCATTGGACAATGTTAGACTTTCATGTGAAAGTTCCTGTAAGTACCTTGGGGTGATCATTGATGAAAAACTAAATTGGAAAGAACATATTGAGTATGTTATTACAAAAATAAAGAAATTCATTGGGATTTTCTTCAGGTTAAGAAACAAGTTAAATTGTCGTATCTTAAAAGATTTATTTTTTGCATTAATTTACCCTCACCTGTTGTATGGGGTGGAAATTTATTCTGCTGCAAGCAAGTCTGCTTTGTATCGCTTAAATAGTTGTATTAACCGTATCCTACGTACACTGCAATGTGCCCCTCTTAGTACACCCGTTGCTGATCTATACCGAAACTATAATCTTCTTCCGATAGCAGAACTACGTAAATTTCAGGTATTATGTGTTGTCCATAAATGTGTTCATAAATTGGATGTTCCACTTATATTTCATGATTATTTTAAAATTAATGCTGATGTTCATTCCCATTATAGATCTACAAGGAACAGTAATAATACTTTCATACAGTTTTTCTCTACAAAAGGACTGAGAACAACTCGCTATTGTGGTGTCAAATGGTGGCATGAACTTCCAAGCCATAATAATTAATATTATTAGAAACATAGCTTCAATTAGACATTTTAAACATATGCTAAAGTTGCACTTGATTAACTCCTTGTGCCTGTAGATGTTATAGGGTATATGAGTTTTGTACCGTGAGGTTTCAGTTCAGTGTATTATATAGTAATAGGATAGTCACAATCGTGGCTTGTTTAAAGTCTTTAAAGCTTTAAAGTACTCCTAAGTTGTATGTGTTTGCTTCCCAGTTGGAAAAAATGGATTATTAACAATTGTCATGAGACTGGTTTGTTAAATGGTACCAGTATTTTGTACTTGCTCTTTTAAAACGTGTATTACGCCAGCATTATTAGGGTGACCGGCGAGATGAGTCCTATATGTGACTTCACCGGTAGCCCACCACTCGGTTTGTAAAATTTATGTTAGGAACCTTGCATACACGTTAGTCCGCCAGTGCAACTTACTGAGTAATCTGATCAGTAATGCTTACAGATGAACTTGTTATTCCTATTGAACTTTGAATCATTTAGGCAAAGTAGCGCGCCTCGCTTTCTGAGGGACTTAAAAGATGTTCAATTAAGTGTAGGCCTACGCATAAAAACATAATTTAGGCCTACACAGATCTGTTTATTAGCTAGAAAGTAGAAACCTATAGGCCTACTTAGAACGTGAAAAGAAGTTTATCATTATATTATGGCATCTTGTTTTACTACCACCCCGTCGCCGTAGTAGTCTTCAACGTGGTTTCTTCTATGCAATTGTTAGCGGGAAGTTTTCATCCGTGCAATATTGTAAACTGCTTGTATCTAAATATTCTCTCTCTCTCTCTCTCTCTCTCTCTCTCTCTCTTTCTCTCTCTCTCTCTCTCTCTCTCTCTCTCTCTCTCTCTCTCTCTCTCTCTCTCTCTCTTTCCTTAAAACCTATTTCTTCTCTCGGGGTTCTTGCACTGGGAGCGGCGCTATATAAATTATTAATTACATTACATTACATTAAATGATGGTCTTTTCTGTTTGCGACTAATGGAATATGTTATTAAACATAGCCTATTGCTATAATTTTATTTTCAAAGTGGCCTAATGTAGCATTGCTCCTCTTACACGCTATTACCTCTCATTATTGCGACTTTACTTAACCCTCGGGCTACCAAGTGGTTACCACCACCCCCTTCTACGTTTTTATGCATAATTTTTTTTCCATATGGAATATAATTTTGCATTTTAAGTAGCTGTAGCAGATTCATTGGCGCACATTTTGAGGTAAACATCATGGTGGTAGCCCACGCCATTCAAAAGCTATACCTGATATACCCGAGGCACCAGAGGGGGTGGTGGATACCACCACCCTTAGTTTTTCGACTATAGCTTATCGACTATTCATCCTAGAGAGAGAAACAATTATACCATTCTTTAGAGGGAATGCAGGGCTTCATTTGCATACCTACATCTTTGTCTTATGAAAACCGAAAGTGATCAAAATAAATAATAATACGCGTAATATGCGTGAAGAATGGCTGAATGGAAGCACTCCCCCTTAGTTTTTTGTCTGTAGCGTATTGATTTGTCTTCCTGGAAGAGAAACAAAGATACGATTCTTTAGAGGGAATGTAGGGCTTCATTTGCATACCTACATCTTTGTCTTTTGAATACCGGAAGTGATCAAAATAAATAATAATACGCGTAATCTGTGTGAAAATGGCTGAATACAGCATTACAACGTAAACCGATAAATATGTATGGATATATATGTATGGATGTACATTTATACTATATAAACATGTGTAGGGATGATTGTGTGTATCTGTTATACATAGATTAGTTTCAAAACACACATAATCTTATATTTGTTTATCCAAAAAGTACAAAATGTACGCAATAATATAAAATATTGCTAATTAATGGGTTCCGTTGTTAAAAGTGATGTAATTTCGAGGTGCATTCACATAATGTACAACTAAATATACCATTCTGTGCAGAAATGAATGCTGAATCCATTGCTATATTACAAGTTATGATATGTGAAACCAAACACGAAATCCAGGGGGTGGTAACCCCCCCTTGGTAGCCGATGTCACACACAAAAACTTGGTAGCCCGAGGGTTAAAGCGACCATCGAATGTTGTCTTGGACGTCCACTAGTTCTGTGTTCAAGTTTCGAGTCGATTTATGTTATGAAATTAAAGTAGCCTACTTTGCATTAGAAGCAGAATGTATAATAGGCAACAGTCAATTTTCTACGTGCATGTACGTGTGTTTGAAAAACGTACGTCGCGTAATTAGAAAATTTGTTAAATAAATGTCATTTTGTTTGCGCAATTTATATCACAGAATAATGTTTTTAGGTCAGGAGACGATTTGGTTGGAGATTTTGCATCAGTCGCTGATGCACTGTTTGGTCATGAAAGATGAAATACACACTGAAAGATGAAATACTTGTACTCTGCCTACAATTTGATCAAGTCACCGGTTTTACTTTCAACATTAGAGTTTACGACTGCAACAACATGGCAGAGGTGAAAGATACCATGCATCGCGCTACCAGGAATACGTCCGGCGGACATAGCAGCTTGCAATTTGACAAATTGCGTATAGAGCGGGCTTGCTGGATGGTGAAAAGTTCGCGGAGATAGTTGAAACAATGTTTCTCAGTGGTTGTTATCAAATTGCTCTTTTCAACGTTTATGATAATTTAATCAAACATCGTTGACTCTAACCCTATTTATTGGAAGCTAGCCTTCAGTCTGTATAGTTAATATGTCTGTGTAATAATATGCCACTGTTAGGTCTATAGCCTATTGCACCGGCGTGATGAATAAATCCGTATGAAAGTAAAGCCAGTCGGCACCAATGCTGCGTTCATTCCCTTAAAACTATTGAACAGAGCAATTGATCACTGTCTCGTTGCTTAGCTTGAGATTTTTAATGGTTTCGACAAAGTTTTTCGTGTAGCCTACCTATGCGGTATTTTTTACATGTGCCCATATACTATACCGGGTTAGTATAAACAACGGATAAACTACGCTTGGTTTCGTGAAGCTAGAGTATAGCGATAGTTTACTTTCACTAAAGTCCTGGTGAAAGTATATTAGACCTATTATATTAGAGGGACTCCTGGACAATTGTTAGTGGCGTCACCAGCGATTGTGTCGATCGATCCAGACTTGCGGATCTCGGAAATGCAGAGTTACTGTCGCAGTGACCGAACTAAAAAAACTGTCGCAGATATAAGCCCACAATAGTTTCCATGTGTCCTTCACAACTCGCATAGGAAGTCAGACAGGCACGTAGCGAGACTTAAATTCAAGAGGAGGCAACTTCACAGACCATTGGCAAAATCCTGGTGATTGAGGTCATTAGTCAATGGAAGTTCCAGTATATATATAAAATCAAGAGGAGGCAACTGCCTCCTCGTGCCTCAATGTAGCTACGCCTATGAAGTCAGACGAATTCGTAGGCCGGCGTCCACCAATCCCATCCTATAGTGCGTTGGCTAGATCGCACTGGATGGCTCCACATGGAAGAAAATTCATCTAAAAGATCTTCTTCTTCTGCGGACGATAGGCCTAATTGACCGATTCGCAGCCGGAAGTGACTTTGCATTGGCCAATGCACTGCATTGCGGAACTTGTTCTAACAGAATCTGTTACAGATGCCATGAGCTGCTGGTCTCTTTGCAGTTGGCATCTCTGTGCTACAGGAAAAATATTTTATTTTAGATGAATTCAACTGTTAAATTGTTAATAGGCCTAGTTCAACACACTCTGTTACGCTGGTCAGTCCGTATAGGTTCTTCATATAGGGCCTAGACAAGAATCTTTCAACTGGAGCATTGCTCACTGGCACCGACAACATGAGCTCAATAAGTTTTTGCAAGCAATTTGAACAGTTCGTTGCTTAACAAATTCAACCCATTTCAGATCTTCACCTTGTCTGGCATGTTTATACGTTTCGGTAAAACTGCACGAAGGGAAATAAACTCGTTGCAAAGCTGATCTCCGTCACCAATCGAAGAACAATTAGCAGCAGTTAGCGCGGGTACTGTATTTTAGGCCACAACATTTTGTTTGTTTGGTCACAAATTTGAAAGTCGGGACATTGGCTGTCCCGACTAGGTCAAGTCGTGACAAGGGACATTTGCCTCGAAATCGGGACAGTCCCGACAAAGTAGGGACGGGTGGCAACCCTACATGTATTGTAGGCCTACGAAGACTTCTAAGAATTACGATTACAGTGGTCGCAATTATAAACTTTAAAAATTTGGAAACTATTGAGAACATTTCGGCCATTCATCCCTTCATCTATCCTTCCTTCCATTGTAACCATCCATCTACCAGGTAATGCCAAACCTCGGCAAAGCCTTTTTCTAGGAACGGACTGAGAATCGAATCCCAATCGTTAACTATAAGGCAGCTGGCTACATGTTCACCATTCGTAGCGTGGTATATCATCATCATCATCATCATCATCATCATCATCATCATCATCATCATCATCATCATCATCATCATCATCATCATCATCATCATCATCATCATCATCATCATCATCGATATCACCGTTGTCAGCTTCATAATCGTCGTCGTCGTCATCATCGTCGCCATCATCATCATCATCATCATCATCATCATCATCGACATCACCGTTGTCAGCTTCATAATCGTCGTCGTCGTCATCATCATCGTCGCCATCATCATCGTCATCATCATCGACATCACCATCGACATCACCGTTGTCAGCTTCATAATCGTCGTCGTCGTCATCATCATCGTCGCCATCATCATCATCATCATCATCATCATCATCATCATCATCATCATCATCATCATCATCATCATCATCATCATCATCATCATCACATGACAATTAGTAAAGAATATTTATACCTTTGTTGCATTCTGATTAAGTTGCCGGACTGTGTATGAGAGAGACAGATATAAGACAGCGGAAAGAAATTTAAAGTTATAGACACCGTTTAAAGTGTTAGATCCGAAAGCGATTGGCGGATGTTCATCAAGGGCGAAGACCTACCAAGAATTTCCTACTGTAAATCACATCACAACGTAAACACATTGGACGCATGCAGCGGGACATTACAGGGCGGAAGTCAGGAAGAAGGAATGAGGGAAGAGAAAAAGGAAGGAAGAAGGCAAAGAAATAAAAGAAGGCAGATAGATTAAAGAAGAAATAAAAGAAGGAAACACGGAAGTAAGGAAGGGAAAAGGATGACAAAAAGGCCAGAAGGAAGAAAGAAAAGACAATAATGAAGAAAGAAGTGATGGAGGGAAGGGAGGAGGATGGAAAGAGAGGAAGAAGACATGGGAAGGAAAATGGATGGAACTTACAAAGTAGGAAAGAAAGAAGGAAGACAAGAAAGTAGGAAGGAAAGAAGGAAGGAAAGAAAGACAGAGGAATAAGAGAAGAAAATAGAAGGAGAGAGCGAGGAATGAAAAAGCTTTAGGAAGGAATTAAATAGGAATTAAGATCGTAGAGAAGAATGGAGTTAAGGAAGGAATAAAATAAGTAAATGAATGACGTGAAGAATGCAGAAATGGGAGAATCAATCTGAATGCAGCGGTTGTTTATATCCTTTCTCTTCAATCGATCACCCGAAAGAAGTGGAGTCACACAAACAGGAACAGCAATAAACAAACAGAAAGAAAAAGACAACCAGACACAGATAAACAAAGAGAAAAAAGACAGCCAGACACAGATAAATAACAGACGCCCGGGAAAAACTTTCTGCCCTAGATATGACCCATGTAATCGTAATCGTAATTTTTTCGTAAAATTTCTACAGTGCCCCAACAAAGCGAAGTCTCGCGAACCAGCTTATTCACAGGCGCTTATAGTCAAAACATGTTCGATAGGCGGGGTGAAAACGGTTCCAGGTCAAGATCCAAAGGGGTCAGACAGGTAGACAATCAGACGGTTATAAGGTGGATACATGTTTAGAGTTGAAACAGCGAGGGGCTCAAGGTGAGGGGAAGATGTTTTAAGTTTTGAGTGAAAGACCTGTGGAGAGATAGCAAGAGGCGAGGTTTGGGTGAGCTCGCAGGATGGATCAGCTATTTGTCGCAATACTGGCGGGAGTCTGTTGCAAAGAGTTGGAACAGCTATGGCTATGAAGTAGAGAGTGACATGGGGAGACAATCTCATCCCCATCCCCGCCCCGCAACAAGTAAGTCTTCCCATCCCCGTCCCATCCCCGCAGGGTTTGTGTCCCCATCCCCGCAGGTTTTCTCCCCATCCCCACCCCATCCCCGCAGGACGACATCGCATTCCCCGCAAAAGTTTACACCAATTAAAATTTAAAAAAAAACATATTTTAGCTTACAAATCTATTTGTATTGCTGACTGCATTAGTCCGTTATTATCTTATCGACAGTTTGTATTAACCAAGTCTTGACCATTTCTGACTAGAAGGCTTCAGGAAATAAGAAAATCTCCTTATCAGTTCTCAAGTTCTTAACATCACCCGGGTTTCTTGCCGGCTCATTCCCCATTACCGCGGTATTACCGCGAGAGTAAACCCTATTACCGCGGTATTACCGCAATCGTTGTCCCCATTACCGCGGTATTACCGCAATTGTTGTCCCCATTACCGCGGGATTTACCGCGGTTTACCCGCGGGGAAATTCCCCATGTCACTCTCTACTATGAAGCGATTTGCAAATTTTAGGGATGACGTGACGGAAAGGCGGAGTAGTGTTAAATGAGAGGGAATTATGAGGGAGAGATATAGGTACGAACGGCAGTTCTGGACGAATGATTGGACAAGGATAGCTTAATTAGTAGCAGCAGCAGCAGCAGTCAGGCGCGTAACTAGCATTACGCAATTACGCAACTGCGTAAAGATTTTAGCAGCTCTCAAATTTTTTTAACCGTTTAGATTAGTTTTTGACATTCTAGATTACTATATTATTCGTTGAATTTCTAATGTGCTGACGTTATTACTGTAGTCAGTAAAACATTTCCCTTCGGCCTTCGCCGACATAGTGAAGACTCTGCAAATTTCGTGGCACTTCTGAAATTTCGATCACAGACCGACACTATAGATTAAATCATCGTAAGCTAATGTCATCTGGTCCACGCAAAACCCAGTACATAAGTCCGTTGATTAAAAAATCAGCTGATCCACCTGTGTGGCCTATGAGTTCGAGACATTATTGTGGCAGAATGTCGTGCGGCTAGGTTGTACACTTTATTGTTTGATGCGAGCACAGAACAGATATCGTCAGCGTATACGATATTCAATTCAATTCAATTCAATTCAATTCAATTCAATTTATTGATCCCAAATCAACAAAAAACAAATCACACAATCAGGTGAAATAAAGTAAGAAAAATAGAAACGAGTAGCAGCATAGCACAAGATTGTATGTTTACAGGTAGTTACAAAACATAATTGGATGTTGTTGTCAGTGAGAACAAAAGGCACCCAAAAGGGACTAGTCCCGCTAAGAAGGGGCCTGTTGTTAGGAAGTAAGTAGGTATTCGACGGCGGACGCTGTATAAATAAAAAGAAAACAATAAATGGGATCTGTCCACACATAAGCAACTTAGTCATGGGTGTACCATGGAAATTTATTATGTGGAATCGTCGAACGTATATGTATATTAAACAAACATAATATTTATTTTATCTAAATCTTAACTAAAATATTAAACTATATACTCTGATATGTTGATAGCGTGAACAACCCGGTTCTCAGCATGTGGCAAAAGAACAATTTATAGGGCCTAACTCAATCAATCAATCAATCAATCAATCAGAATTTATATAGCGCCCCTTCAAGATCCCTACTCAGAGGCGCTCCCGACCCAGGCCATACGGAATGCAGTCTTCAACAGTTGGTGAAACTGAGAACAGTTTGGAAGGTGTCGTAGATCTAGTGTTAGCCCGTTCCATGTTGTTGGACCAACCTCAGAGAAGGAACGGCTCTGCATTGTTGCAGAGCGGGCGAATGGGACCGCCAGGTCACCGTGGACAGAGGAGCGCAGTGCTCGGCGGTCCGTGCAAGTAGAAAGATGGCGGCATAGCTCACGCAGGTAAGAGGGTGCCCAGCCTGATAAGCACCGCCACACCAAGGACGCGATCCTGTATGAGATGCGCTGAGGGAAAGGAAGCCAGTGTAATACCTCACGCATAATACTGAGATATGCGGTCGGTCTTACCAAATCCGCCAATGAGTCGAGCCGCAGCCCGGTGAACCCGCTCCAGCCTCTCAATTCGAACCCGCGGGAGACCAGCGTAGATGGAGGCGCAATAGTCTAGGCGGCTCAGCACAAACGCGTGAACTAAGGAGGCTGCTGCTTTAAAAGTCAGGGAGCGAGCAATGACCCTGAGCTGCCGCAACTGGGCAAACTTGATTTATATGAGGTGCAAAGGTGACCTCTTGATCCAATAGCACCCCGAGGTCACGCACCACCAGAGAAAAGGACATAGTGGGGAATTCAGCCGAGAGAGCGTTTCGGTCTAGCTTGGCCAGCTGTTGCCTGGTGCCCAACCAGATGAGTTGGTTTCTGTATATGTGAAGGTATCTTGATAAGGACAATTTGCTGCCGACTTTTCAATCTGGTTTTCGTAAGGGCCACTCCACGGAGACCCTGTTAGTTCGCCTCCTCTCTGATATCTATGGGGCTATTGATAGGTCACAGGTCATCCTCTTAGCATTATTTGCTGTCAGCACGCTGAGCACGGCGTTTGACACCGTCGATCACGATATCATTCTTAGGCGCCTATCTAGTATCTTCCTCGTATCTTCCTCGTTTGGCCTTTCTGGTAACTTTCTTGACTGGATTGTTTCCTACCTCCATCACCGTTCCTTCTCTGCGGTTTACGTGTCTACTATAGGACTCCACGTGTTCCTGTCCCGTTTGGCCTGCCCCAGGAATCTGTGCTGCATGGGCCCTCTTCTCTGATTATATTATTTATACTGCTGATACTGGTCCTCTCCTGGCCTCTTGCTGAGCCTTGCTCTGTGCTGAACCAATTAATCTTATGCGGGTAACCTGCAGGCGTTTTTGCACTGTCCTGCGTCAGCAGCCATTACCGAAGCCCGGGCCATGAACCGGGCAATGGAGACTCTCGAGGCCTGGATGTCCTCCAATCGCCTGCGGCTAAACTCATCTAAGACCCAGTTCATTAATTTTGGCTTGGCACGCGCCAGCAGCTCGCCAAAATTGATTTGGAGGTCCTTGACCAGGAGTTCCCGCAGATTACTTTCTCACAGTGGCAAAGAAATTAATTAATTGATAAATCCAGGCAGGCTATCAACTTTATAAAATAAAATTATAGGCGTGTATGTAATGAGATCGACGATCGTCATGAAAACTGCAATCTCTTAGAGAAAATAACATATCCAAAATTAAGTGGCCAAGGGCAGCATTTTGGGCCGTCGCCCCGGGCGGTATTTCAGCTCAGTACGCCATTGCTTTCTCATCCTTTGTCCGGGACCTTGGTGTCACATTAGACCGAGAACTAACGTTCACGCGGCATATCAGCCTGCTATGCCGCGATTGTGTATACCAGCTGCGTCAGCTTAGAGAGGTCTTCCGTTCCTTAACCTTTAATGCTGCCTTAATGCTTATCCACTTCTTTGTTGTTTCCCGTCTTGATTATTGCAGCGCCCTCTGCGTGGGTTTTCCGGCGACTCGGGTTGGGTGCTTGGTTCGGGTCTTACGCTCGGCGGCACGCTATATTGGTTGCATCCAAAGATTCCGCCATGTTACTGACTATATGCGGGAAGTCTTGCATTGGCTTCCTTTCCCATGCACAGTGGATCGCTTACCGGATCTCTTCCTTGGTTTGGTGCTGATGTGGTCTCTGTTTATCTACAGGAGCACAACCCTCAGCATCCAGCACCGTGGTTCTCCTCGCTCTTCTAGGCAGGCTGAGGTTCTTGTCTCCCGGTCGCGGACTTCTATTCTGCAGCGCCGTGCTTTTTCTGTTGCTGGCCTGCAATTTGGAATGGGCTTCCTTTGGCACTACGCCTAATGCCGAGAGCCCTTCATTCATTCATTCATTCATTCAGAGCATTTATATAGCGCCCCTTCAAGAAACTACTCAGGAGCGCTCCCGGCCCAACCACGACTAAAGAAAAAGACTTGAGGGACTTGTAGAACCCTGTCAGATGGCTTACAAGTAAAAACGGAGCTTAAGTGGTAGGTCATTCCAAATGGAAGGGCCAACAACCGAGAAAGCACGGCGTTGCCTAATAGCCAAGCGAGTCCGTGGAACAAGGAACTCACCCCTCGTCGCAGAGCGAAGCACCCGACGCGCTGGAACATCAGACACTGGGCGGCAAAGATCACGCAAGTAAGATGGAGCGCAGCCAAGAACACAACGAGAAACAAGAGCAGCAATGCGATATGAGATACGCTGAGACACAGGCAGCCAATGTAACACATCACGCATGTATGCAGAGACAGGAGAGTACTTAGGAAGCCGTCCAATAAGCCGAGCAGCCGAGCGTAGAACTCGATCAAGCCGCCCCAAAACACCAAGGGGAATGCCAGCAAGTAGTGAGGAACAGTGGTCAATTCGACTAGTAACAAAGGCATGAACAAGGACCACAACTGCATCATGAGAGAGAGAGCGAGAGACCACTCGAAGCTGACGAAGCTGATAATAACAACTCCGTGCAATTGAGTTCACATGTTGAGATAAAGTAAGCTCGGAGTCAAGAGAAAGTCCCAGATCACGAACTGTGAGGGAAAAGGTTATGTGAGGAAAGAGCAGAGTAAGTTGAGGAAAGTCGATACCCTGCAGTTGTCTACGGCTACCCAGCCAAATGAGCTGTGTTTTAGAGGGATTTAAGAGTAGCCGATTGGAGGCCATCCAAGAAGAGAGGACATCCATAGTCAGACACATCTGACTCACAGTAGCCACCGCATCGGCTGAATGGGTGTGGATGTAGGCTTGCACATCATCGGCAAATAGTTGGTGTAGAAGCCCCTGAGACGTCAACAAGGAGCAGACATCAGCAGTATAAAGAAGATAAAGCAGCGGGCCCAGGACAGAACCCTGGGGCACACCCAAAGGGGCAGGGACCCAAAGAGACCTGGACGAACCAAGGACTACACAATTTGAGCGTTCATATCACGTTCTATTCTAACTTCAAGACTGTTCGGACTTCGGAGTTGGGTCGGGTGCGCTCCTAAGTAGATAATCTTGAAGGGACGTTATGTAAATCTCTGTAATGAATGAATGAATCATAATTTGCCAAAGAGCTGATGTAAAATGTTATTACTTTTAACCAAAAAGATTGTCTCCAAAATGGACCATTACAAGCCAACAAATAAATTTATTTTCTTATGCTTTAGTTAATTGCTTTGATGAGTCTGTCTGTTTCTAGTCTACGTTGGTTGCTGGGACTTTGCAGCTGAACCCATTTTAAAAATCAAATTATGAAATTATAATTATAATTTTCCAAAGAACTTATGTAAAATGTTATTACTTTGAATCAAAAGTTGGTCTCCAAAATGCACCATTACAAACCCCTAAATGAAAATTTTTCTTACCCTGGGCAGAGGGCACAGCCCCCTCCCCAGACCCCTCCCCTCAGAGTTCTTCAAAACTGCGTAATTTTATGGAAGACCTGGTTACGCCACTGGCAGCAGTAGTAGTAGTGGCAGTATCCTCCACATCCTTAATATCACCTTCATCTTCCTCCTCTTCTTAAATCTCCTCCTCTTTATTCTTCTAATCTTCTTCCTCCGTCATTCTATCCTGTTTCTTCCCCTCGCGTGATGCTGACGTCTTCTCAGGGACGTAACTAGGGCTTGGGGGCTTAAGCCCCCAAACGAAGCTGAAGCCCCCAAATAAATCAAGCCGCCAGGCTCCACTATAGGCTCGGGCTACCGCACTCGCCATGTTCAAGGCTTAAAGCCCCCCAAACAAAAAGTCCTACATGTAGTTACGCCACTGCGTCTTCTAGCTCACGAGTCGTTATAAGCTTAATCGTGATGGCGGAGAAAGAGGCGTTCCGGTTAAATCAACAGCTGCTCTATATCTCAAGGTCGATCCTGGGAATCTGGGATGCAAAACGTCGAAAAGGTCTTTATGCAACGTACAAGATCTCGTCAAGACTAGTGTTGTAACTGCGATGGTCATTGTATACTATAGGTCCATTTTCCTTCTACAACGTGCAACTCACCGACAGTTACACCGAGTCATTTTGGAAACAGATAAAAAGTTTCCAATGAGTTTCATCAGAAGGGCCTAGGCTACCTCCAAATCCACATTTAGGCCTACTACTTTGGCAGTTTATTTTTAAAATATGAAAGGCCCGATTCAATTGTGAATTTTTTTTAAACCATTCAGCAGTTCGATCGGGTACCAGATGAAGCAGACTCCTCCGAGATTGTGCCCGAGTCAGCAGCTGATATCTGACTTAATCCTGCGAGGTGAGTGTGCAGGTAAGCCTATTATACAGACCAGCAGAGATTGATATCTAGGACATCGAAAGATTGGGCCATGGCAGTTGGTCTCACTTCTTTGTTGTAGTTACACCTTTTCCGCATCCAAATCCAGCATTAGATTATCCACGTTAATTTGCCACGCTGGAGGTTCTGAGATTGACAGACTATGTAAGCTACCGAAATAACACCAAGCTATAGCCACAAGGTTTTCTGTGAGCATTTTAATTCTTTATGACAGTTTTGTTTACATGACCCAACAACCTGCCTCAACTATAATAGGCCTATCGTCTACGAGTCCAACTGTATTAAAAGAAACAAATACCAATCTGTAATAGCTTCCACCTCCGTCAACGATTTATAACGCCTCTTAAAGACCTGCCTCCGTTTTCAGACCGCCGACTGTGGATGTCGAGCAAAAGAATGTATGTAAGATGTAAATAAATGTAGCTATTTACAGCTCAGTGCTTTAAATTAAACTTGGTTTTTATAACAAACGGACTTTGTCTGAGTCTATTGACGAACTTAACTGTTAACATAAATGAAACATGCTGCCACACTTTCTCAGTTAGGCCTACTTGTTAATTCAATTAATTTAAACATTTCCTTTTAAAAATTCTTTTGCACCCTTGTGGGGAGGGTGGGTCAATTTTTCCCGGAATTTTGCATACGTACTAAATGGATGGCCCCTAAGTTGTAGGCAGATGGATTGCATTCACATGCAAATCGATGGTTGCTTCTCAGCAAAAATGCATTCCGAGATCACACTGCATAGAGCAGAACTAGTCAAGATTAACGAGGTCCCACGGCTGGAAGAGAAGCTATGGAGGATAGGTAACCCAAAGACAAGATTTAATCATACACGTCCGTACCAAAATTCCAATGGAGAACTTGCAATGCAGATGTAAAACCATGCAGCAATATCCAGAACCTTGGCCCAAACAACAGCAGTAATTTGGTATTGTTCTGGTTCTAAGTACAAGAGTCGATACCAAAAGCCACATTCATTGGAACTACAGCTGGTCACTAGTTGTATACATTTCTCTCCAATAAACATCTTTATATTAATGCATGCAGAAATTTGAATGGCCACCCACTTGGAACTCATCAAAACAATGGTCAACTAGTCTTTTTTAAATTCATTCAATTCGCACACAGAATGACCATAGGCGTAGCTACATGGAGGCAAGAGGAGGCAGTTGCCTCCTCTTGCTTTCTGTATATACTGGAACTTCTATTGACCAATGACCCAAATAACTAGAATTTTGCCAATGGTCTGTGAAGTTGCCTCCTCTTGAATTTAAGTCTGGCTACGCTCCTGAGAATGACTATACATTTTTCACACAATAATTCTGTTGCTTTCACTCTTACTCCAAATAATTATTAAAAGTAATTAAACTTTAACTTTTAGGAGCTCTATCCAAAGTGAACAGTCAGTAAAGATCCAACCAAATCTATTAAAGGAAACAATATCATATTTACATCTATTTTCATTAAATTTATGAAACTGTTGTTAAACAATTTTTTTTCTATTTTCAAAACTGTGACATCGAAACAAATAAGAAATAGTTGCGAAAGATCCAGAAAACTCATTTCTTAATTGGAAAGATGATGCACCTGAAATTACAATAAATATATAATAAATAAATGATAAACAAAGCAATTTATTATTATTAGGTTTCAAATAATTATATATGGGGTAGGAAAAACATGAACTCATTAAAAATTGTCATTAGTTGTGTATCATGTTGTAAAAGTGTCATTGAGGGAGTACATTGTTAAGAGAATTTGCTAAAGATGAGGCTGGCAAATGAAAGAGAATAGAAAAGTGGTTCTAGACTACAGACAGATTCAAAATGACATGCTATAAAAGTGGTCAGTAAAATATCTCATTATTCTAAACTGGTAAAAAATTAAATACCAGTATATAAATTTCAATTTCTGTGACACCAGTCCAGTGGCGTCGCCACAATTTAAAGAGTTTATGCTTTTTGCATATATTGATAGTGTTTCATGCCATTTTTGGTAATCTAAAATATATGTTTAAATGGATAATAAGCATTTTCTAGCTTTTAGCAGACAAAAAGTGGTATGGCATAAATACGTTGTTGCCATACCACCTTAAAATTCCGTACCACAAGTACAGGTGGAGCCGGCTCTGCACATGTCACTACAGAGAGGCTGTCTAATTACAGAATTGGCAGATCAAGGATTTCAAGTTCGAGGGCAAAATGATGAGCAGATCTGTGAAAGTCAGTACTTTTGTGAAGTTACAGGGTAGACCAGGGCAGTTACATGATCCAGAATTAAAAGGTAGATCAAGTGCATGCTGACTCTCAGGTGTTAATGACTGCTAAATCAGGAAAAACATTATTTTGCAGATATTAGTAAGAGTGCTCAGGCATTTAGCCCAACACAAAACCTTAACTCTAGCATTACTTGGGGCAAAACTTATGGCTATTTCCAAATCTTAACTTGTGAAAGGCAAAGACAGACAAATGTTTACTAATAAATGACACTAACTAGCTATGACAATTTAACACTTCATTTCAATATGTGAATTAAATTATATGAATTGAGTTTTGACTTATTTATAAATTATTTGAATTTTATTTAATTTACCATTTAAAATTTTACTTACCTATATTTATCAGAATTAGACTATGAGAATTTAGTTTTAACTTACCCATTGCTTGTGAGAAAAATCATAAGAATTTAATTTTTATTAACCCATTATGAGAACTTATTTGATAATTTATTGTTTCACTTACCCAAGTAAACCTCGACCTGCCCATGTCGTTGGCTTTAGTGACACTCGCAACTGTTCACCATTTCGTAAAACCATAATGGAAACTGGTTTCTGTATAGAATTCAAAACAGAAAACTGTTGTTAATGGCAAGCCACAGTAAGATAAGGCACTCTAACGGCACCATTAAGGATCCTGAGTGGCCGAGTGGGCTGGTAGCCTGCTCGTCACGCCGGCGCCCAGGGTTCGCTTCCCGGTCGGGTCGGTTTATCAGAGATTAATTTCTCGGATCTTTACTGCGGGTGGCTCGGTCGCATTATAAACGTGGAGTACAATATAACACACAATACAATACATCACAATACAACTGGGGCGCGGTGGTTTGGGGGTATGTTCGGTGCCTTGCAGCTGGAGGGTTGCGGGTCCGAATCCACCTCAAAGCTGCCGCGCAGGGACCCTGTGCAAGTCCTTCACTCGCAATTGCTCATGCGCCGGCGTGAAACTCCGATTCAGCGTTCGGCGCAGTAGTCGGGAGCGCCTCTGAATGGGAAATCTGGTAGGGGCGCTATAACAAGTGTTCAAATACAATACCATTGTAATGTAAACTAAGATAATAAGGCAGCACCACAGCTTTGGGGACTAAATTGTAAAAAGAGGTAGGCCTATGCAATAAACAAGTAATAACTATACCTTCCATCACCTTACCACACCTCACTTAAAGTCAGTGGTGAATCCTGGAGGAATCCAACCATACCCCATTTGATTTTGGAGCATGCCATAGAGTTGATCCCCAAACTGGCTGCCCACTAGTGTTAAGTAAAAAAGGTTACTACTATCTGGAAACTAAAAATGGCTAAGAAAATCCTGGAAAAAGTAATTAAAAGATTAAACTTTCACCTTACTACATACTAGCATATCCTTGCTAGCATGCTCTCCTTTGTAAACTTTACGAATTGGCACTGTCTAATCTCACCTCAATTCTTCTATAAGAGACAAGTTGAATCTTACATTAATGCTGTGCTGAACTAATTCTCCGATCTGATTCAGTTTCTCAAAGTTGGAGGCACTGATTGATCCAAATTGAACAATTTCATCAGCCACTTGCAGACCCTATAACACAAAAATGTATGTACAAAGTGCCATAGTAATTTGCATTCTAGACATAACTGCAATTATTTCAATGCTTTAAATGGACTACATTATTAAGTATCTTGATACACTCATAACATTTTACTGCAGTCATAATTTTTACTGCAGCCAAAACACCTTCATGTTGGATAAATTGGTCCCTTCAGTGATGCAGGAGCTAGTCAGGAGAAAAACTTTAAGGACCTCCAAGACTTTGATCTGAAAGTGGGATGGAATTCCTTTGCCCTTAGACACAGCAAAAGCTCATGTGACAGAATTTGTGGCACAGCATAGACATAGCTTGTGCAGGTCTGCAAGCTGTAACCTTGGGTCATATATTGACACAGTAGTACTGCTGCATTTGAGCCAAGACAGACTACCGGTATGTGCTATCTGAAAGAAGATGATGTGCGTAACACATAGGTAGTCCTAAAAAACTGCTAGTTACCAAATTTAAATGCAGATGCCTGCACTGAACATAAAGCCACTCACTCCTTGCCCATATTTGTGTTCAGGTGATCCCTCCCTTTTCTCTGTGGATATCCTTAATAGATGACTCCAAATGACAGTTTCATACAATCTGAGAAACGTTGCTTACGGCTTTTTCTGAGGGAGACCCAGCATCAACACGATCAACTCGGGCAAAGGGAACTAGTAGCGCCGGCTTCTGACTGGTTGCCTGGCTTTCATCGACGTCCATTGGTTCCTCACGTTGCAACCGCAGATGCTCATGCAATTTGTAAAGCTCTGTTTCGATCTCCTTCATTAAACTTTTGTGGTCATTTTGCAAACCTGCATTTGCACAAACAGCACAGACAAAAAATTATAATGCTACAAACTTTTATGCATCATCTTTTGTTTAAGATGTTGAGTGATAATGGCTAGTGTACTGGAATTGTCAACACCAGAGGATGGGGGAGATCAAATCCCAAGAGATCTGTATTCTACTAGCCCTCCCTTGCAAATTCAGGGCTCACTTCAGTGTTAGCTCAAGGTACTGCTTTACATATACAAATAAGCATTCATGCAATGCAATTTCTGCAAACATTTATATAGCACTTATACTTGATCAGGGTCATACATTACAGTAACTACCTACTATTTTGGTAACTAACTATTGCTGCAACTATTTTACTTTAAAATAGACAAATGTGCAGCACTAATGGATTACTTTTATGAGGTTACAGCAGTGTAGAAATTAGTTAATCTGCATAACTTTTACAATATAAAATGTTTGAACGTTTCTTGTTGTATATGTCAGTAGATATACATCAAGCTTTTTAAAAACATATTCCATGAACATCACATAAAATTAGACTAAAAAATTTAAAAAATCCAACACGTGCCTCTATCAGCAAGCAGCATAATTTGGCATTGGTGCAAGGAAACACAAGTTGTGCAACATGCTGGCGCTGTGTCCTGGAAATTGAGATTCATCTGCTGCCGGCTTAATGGTCTAAGAAAAGTAAATATAGAAATTCGTGCACCTCCTAAGTGTCAATAGGATACAGGACCTATTCTGTAAAATTCAACAAATGCACACGTACAGATGATCTGGTGTCGTGCTTCACGTACAGATACTACATCGATGTCATTTCTCGGAAACTGTTCTGCATCTACGAGAGGACCATCCATCCCAACACCGTCTTGCTACAAAAATAAAAGGTAGTTATATAAACGAGCATTAACCATAGCAATTACAACAACACGATTTGAAAAGGGTTTTCCAAACAGAACGTGCAATTTCTGATGCAATTTACGATTTTTTAAATCTTAATTATGATCTCCAAAAAACCTTAGCCGACACTCTGTACATTTAACGTTGTAATGCGTCGCATATACAACGCGGCCAAGAAACCATTTTTCAGAGGCTGGTGATGTAAGTCTACGCATAATTACTCATCACTTTATTAATACCGAACTAATCGTATAGATAAATGCAATTAAAAAAACAAAAAATCATGGCTCACTGAATTTAAGACTTCCTGCCATAGTTTTATCTGATCTTCAATTTCGTCTCTCTTCTTCATGAGATCTTTTAAAATTTCCTCTTGCTTCGTGGGCGCCGCCATTTTCGAATCTATTCCATGAGTTTGTTCTACGTTCGAGGAGGATGAGTTTTATTTAAGATTTCAGAAACTGGAAGATGGCATTTCTTCACTTGGTATAGTGAAGAAAACCCGTCTGACGTGCCGCAGCGCTAGTGAATATAAAGCTCAAGCCCTGCGCTTAGCTTTGAAGTAAGGGTTATAGAAAGTTTCACGCTTTAATACGATTATTTACATAACGTTTTAACCAAGGACCTATTAATCCTTGCGTTTTAACGTTGTATTCGCCAATCGCCAGGTGGAGGAAGCGTAGACCTCGTGTCTTGGCGCTGTTTTATTGCTTAGTCCCGAGGTGACGCCAGGTGTCATTCTATTTTACTTGGCACAACGCATGACCATGGAGCGTATTTCTTCGTTTCTAATCTTGATTTCGATCTCATTTACGTCAAATTGTCTGGTAAGTCCAGTAATTGAATTCGGCTTACTTGATTTCAATGGTTATGATGATCAGAAATTAAGATTGTTTTAAGGAAATTCTATTGTTTTTTTGTTTAGAAGCCCGCGTTTTTCATTGTATTCAGAGCTGCACGAATTTACTTAGGCCTACGTACCATAGCTTGACAATAGGCCTATTTGTCTGATTCATTTGTTACTGTGAAAAATCTCGGTTGGGTTTTATAAAGAAACTACTAAAGCGAAGTTGGATAGTTACAATTAACCTTTAAAGAGTACCCCATAAGCAGTATTCCATCTAGGCCTAGTGCCTATAGGCCTATATCGATTCTGTTTTTTATTAAGCGCCTGTAAATAAACTGGTTCCCGCGACCTATAGATTTTTTGGGCGCTGTAGAAATTTCGAGATTACGATTGGTGAAATCATCTGTAGGCCTAAACGGGCTTAATATGGATTTAAGGTGGAAAGTGAACGTCCAACCATCTACGTAGCCTATATGTGCCAGGACCAAGAATACGAAGTCGCTATCTCTCACGTAGCCTAGTCGCCTGTCAATTGGTTTATGTTTGCTCAAGTTTTTGGTTTTCAGTGCCTTCTGAAGGCTTCTGTGAATGTCATATTATAGTAACGGCGCTATCCCTGCCAACATGCCACGAACGTTTGCTGCGTTCCATATATGGGCCATATGGGTCATTTAGGATATACTTACTTACTTATATAGCCTATAAGAGTCCTCTGTGGGAATGTGGATCTTATAGCCTAAGCCTAAGGCTAGGCTATATATTATTATATACGGGCATGCTGGCAGAGAATCTCCGTTAAAGGCCATCTGCTGCAGGAAGCATCTCGCTTACTCACTTCTTGTATGGCCCAACTGTTAGACCAGAATCGCAGTTATTGACGTTTTAGTTTACTTTCGAAATAATCCATATTGTTTCGTGGTCTGGACGCCAGCTGGCGCTAGCTTTGCATGTCGGTGAATGTTGTACAAAGTGCTGCGTCGATCACGATCTCTCATGTCTATATAGGCAACACGTATACGCCTATTATAGGAGGTCGATCATCGATCCCCAAAGCCATAAATCGTAAATGATCATAGCGTGTTCAATCGACTTTTCAAAGAACGAATAACTCCTATATTTCTGGTGCAAACTATAAAATTCATTCTTAGAAAACTTGAGGGCTAAGAGGCGTTTAAATGTTTAAATAATACAATGCAAATGAAGAAGAAGAAGAGTCTTTAAGCTAAGCAAGTCCTGAAGCAGCCATAGGTACGAGGTGTTATAACGACTTAAGTTTTTTGGCCTCGGCATATCGGGCGGGTGGTGATCAGTCCTTTCCCTCGCCGTCTTATTTTCCCACCGACAGTGTAGCCTACTCGATCCTGTTACTCTTACCTCTGTCGATTCGTCCTCTGCGGTCATCCCTGATTCCATCCTGATCCGCCGCCGTTTTCGCTGCAGCATAGCCTACATGTAGGCCTATCTAGCTTTCCTAACGGCCTTAATTGCTAAGCCACCACTCAGAATCCGATTCCGGTCCCTATACGGCGGGCGGTCGGGCGGACATCTGTAAGGCCGGGGCTTGAGTCGTCAGACCCAGTGGCGCCGTCATCTTAATGTCGCTTATTCGGAATATAGGACTACAACATGTATAATGGCTTATAGCCTAAGCCCTGATTGTAGTAGTGTACATAATGTATTATGTAGGTTAGCCTCTCACGTTCAGTGCGTATTCGTGCTAATTCCGCAAAATATTCATTTTGTGGAAATCGCATGTTGCTTATTCTTCCGTATCGATCGATGTCCCTCCTTCCCTTCCAGCCAACCACTAGCCTCTCTTCCTCTCATCTCTCTATCCCACACCTCGCTGACTCCTCCAATCTCCGACTTTTCCCCGATAGGCATAACTCGTACAACAGCGTTATTGAATAATAACGGGTCAAAGCAAGGTTACTTTCTTTTGTTCTCATGCTATTCGCTAGAGCGCCAGCATGTATAAACATTCGGAAATCGGAAGGACGTCGATCGTCTAATTATCATTTAATTTACCGGGATCGCTACTGGCTTAAAAGCACGCAAGCACCTGAAGCTAATAATTATTAGTATATAAATAACTGACTTGTACCAGATCGAACTATCTATTAGGGCCTATAATCATACAGACCAGAGGCCAAAATCTGTACATAACTTGGGGGGACAGACTTTTCGGGGGCCGGATTTTGCATGTTTGGGGAGGGGGTCAAGATAGGCCTATGTCAAAACAGACAAAACTTGGGGGACAGTCCCCCTCTGTCCCCCATGATTTACGCCACTGCTACAGATATACGTGCGTGCGTGGCCATTCATTATTAAGAACGTGACATAATGCCATCGCCATCTAGCGATTACAATGATAATTTTTACTGTTGGCTAGGCAGAGAGACGGATAGGGTCCAGGGAGAGGACACATAGGCCTACATACATAAGTAATTGCTGCTTAAGTGAATTTAGCCTTAGGTCGACGCGTGGTTAACGTAGGCCTATGGCATTTAATATAGGCCTACATTTTGAAAAGGCAGCATAACGCCGGCGCAATCTCACGAATATGAGAACAAACGGCGAAGATATTCTACTATAACCAATCCAGCGCAGATGTTATGCGCGGAATAGGCTAATAAAACTAACTCCATTTCAGTTTTATTCTTTGAGCGTTTTGGATGAAAAGCGCCATACAACTACATGTACGTGTTTTCTGCATTCTTTTCAGGCGTCTCTTCATCAGTATTCCTCTTCCGTCGTCCGAAATCCAGTCAATGCAATCAATTTCGTCCGCTTCGCCCAACCCCCTGTCCGTCTCCACCACAACCTCCCTCTTCACGTTGTGTACTTCTGCACGGAGCGTTCACTCATCCACGTCGATGTCCGGGTGGCAACGGAGTCCCAGGAAGAGGTGGTAGTGCATCGATCCTACTGGAACTGCACGGTCAAGGAGGTCCGAAAGGAATTGGTCAGAATCAGACTGCCACGCTATGTTTCTTTTCGTCCAAGTCGTCATAATCGGTATTCCGTGTACGTGGAAAAACGTGCGACGATCGAAATCTGGATGAGCAGAGGGTTGAGCTCGAAGCCGTTTAGGAAGAAAGGGTTGGCGGGTGCTGGGATGGTGGTGGTGTCGGATGAAGTGGTGGTGGAGATGGTACAACCGTTTGAACGGCCAGAGAGACCGATGGTAATGTGTTATGATTGGATGGAAACGGTGCTGGCGCGGTTACCATGGAAACCAGAGTGTCCTTATGAACTGGGTAAAGACTTCAGAGTTTAATTTTATACTAGTACTACTAACTACGACTACTTCTACTACCACCACTACTACTACCTCCTACTATCACTACTACCACTATTACTTCCACTACTACACTTACTAATACTACTACTACTAATAATAATAAAAATAGTAGTAAAACCATAATTTGCTAATCTTTTAGTATTCATAATGATAACTAAACATGCAGTAGCAACTATTAGTGATGATGATGATAATGATGATGATGATGGATTGTTGGTCAATAGAAGTAATAATAATAATAATAATAATAATAATAATAATAATAATAATAATATTAATAATAATGGTAATAATAATAGTAATAAGTAATAAGATGAAGACGAAGAGATTTGGCTGCTCCAGATGTATCTTTTGTTCTCTCCTTATATTTTTAGGAACCTGAGGTTTCATATCTACCTTGTGTGACAAAAATAGCAATAAAATGTAGCATGTGTGTATGTAGGCTATGTATGTGCTTATGTATGCATGTATGTATGGCTGGATGCATAGAACGAGAATTCGTGACTACAGGCGTTAATATTTGTAAATATTTGTGAATATTAGGTTACTTTTAATATTCGTAAATATTCGCTGTTTTCCTTTTGGTTACGAACTTATTTAAGACTACTAATTAAAAACATGTGCAGTGGTTATGCGGCGCTATAATAAGTGATGTGGTCCGTAAGCTGGTATACGCTTAGCCAAATCTTACCCTACCCTTGAGGTACTCTGTAAAAAAAAGCCGACCATGACCAGAGGCCATAGGCGTAACTTTCTATTGTGACGGTGGTGTCCGGTCACCACCACTTTTAAAAGTGGTGGTGATAGTCACCACCACTTTTTGGTCCTGCAATGAAATATATTTGCTGCAATGAAAATATATTTTTTAACATGAGCATTTGGATCATGTCTACTATCGCAATGGCGGCAATGCTGATAGAGGCATCCACTTACCTCCACAGTGTGTCCACACTGTATGCATGTAGTTTACTTATTATATATGCTTGGTTTCATAATTTGGTGACGTCATCAATTTTTTTTCTATGCAAAGTCAAATTTTCAAATTCATATGGAAAAATTGATCGATTCATTGTAAAGAGACCGCGAAGGGTTATTATTGTGCATGCAATGTATTATGTTTCCGTGGTAGGCAGTAGGCCTAGGCAATAACTGCAGTCTATGGTAATTTAGTGTAAAACCGTAGTTTAGGCTGCTTATTTAATATCGTCAATTTAAAATGGAAGCTGAATCAATGAAAATAATTGTTGGCCTAAATGGATGTTGGATTGATTAAACTAATTCTTTGTTTAAATAGAAGCTGGATTGATTAAACTAAGTCTTTGCTTCAACAGAAGCTGCAGGTCGATGAAGTATTTTTTGCTTAAATAGAAGTGGGATTGACGAAAATGGTTTTTGCTTAAAGAGAAGTTGGATTGATGAAATATTCTTGGTTAAATAGAAGTTTAGAAGTTGGATTTATGACAATAATTCTTGCTTAAACAGAAGTTCGATTGATGATTTTTTTAATCGTAAATGGAAGCTGGATTGATGACAATTATCACGGACATTGGTAGCCTGCTTACTTACCAGCGTTAAGACGTTAAAATAATTTACCAACCTAAACTACGGGATAACCATTTAGTGTTGACAATGACCATTGGTAGGCCTACCCAGGGCCGCATTAAGGTTAGTGCGGGCCCGGGTGCTGTGATATTGTGATTACCTTCCAAAGCCCCTCTGACAACTACCGGTTCACCACGCACATATTTGTAACATGCTTACTAGTATGTAGTTACTGCCTAAAGACACTAGGCTAAGCACAATTAACGTTA
Source organism: Aporrectodea caliginosa (assembly GCA_020284085.1). Taxonomy (NCBI): domain Eukaryota; kingdom Metazoa; phylum Annelida; class Clitellata; order Crassiclitellata; family Lumbricidae; genus Aporrectodea; species Aporrectodea caliginosa. The sequence continues at coordinate 497,967 of JACEVL010001569.1, forward strand.
GACCTACATTACTATATGGCACTGGCTACGGTACCGTCCGGACGGTACCGTTATTTCTTTTCTACGGTACCGTCCGCAAATAATCTATGGCCGATTGCACATTTCTATGGCGGGAAAGCCTAACCATCAATAGCGCAGTACTTAAGAGATGAACGAAACTAACCCTAACCCTGACCCTAACCGACCCTCACGACGCCTAATTTGACACTAAACGACCACACGAATACTAACCTGGCCCTAACCGACCCTCAAGTTGTCGGCCATAGAAAAATTCGACGCGAAGACAACAACTTAACGTGACAGGCTTTTGCCAATATTTATTTCAACCGGATGTACAGGCCATAGATATGTGCAATCGCCCATAGATTATTTGCGGACGGTACCGTAGAAAAGAAATAACGGTACCGTCCGGACGGTACCGTAGCCAGTTCGTTACTATATGGACAGTTGGACACGCAATGATTAGTGTCAGGTAAACAACAGTATAAGTAGGCCTAATTAAATTAATTGTGACTTCGTATACTTATTTATGTCGAATAACTATAAATAATTAAATTAATTATTACCTCGTTTTTAGCCTATTTATGTAGCAACATTTTCGCTATATTTAACAGTAAGTTAATAACAAGCATATTAAAAATTTTCTTCACTTCCGGTTTCGAAAATGCGGGCCCCTCAAACTGCGGGCCCGGGTGCTGCAGCACCCTTAGCACCCCTCTTAATGCGGCCCTGGGCCTACCATAACGTCGATTATATAGGTAGTACAGTAGTAGCCTAACGACATTCATTTAAAAGCCGCAGTTGCAACCGGACAAGGCGTAGTAGTCTAGGCGCGCAGAGCTGAAAAGTCCTCAAAAAAGCGATGCAAGCGGCAAGTCATGTTCATTTTTGGCAACATACATTTTTAGACTAAATCGACCCTGCTGATTACGAAAATCGCTGTTGCCAAGCTGGATTTTTGACCTGAAGGTCATTTCAAGGTCATAAAAATGAAATCTTGCAAAAATCAGAGAAAAATGGCCAGATCTCAGCCAATAATGGTTGAATTCGGTTAATTCTTTCTTGCTTTTTCTCGACTTGATAAGGGCTACGTGTGGTAAGAAACAAGGTTACTCAATGTAAGACGATCCAAGGTTATTTTAAGGTCAAAAAGTGCAATTTCAGAGGAAAATCTGAAAAAATGGCCATAACTCAGTCAAATATGTTTCTAGTTGGGTGATTCTTTTACTTTTTGCTCGGGCCGTCAAGAGCTACATTTGAGAATACAGCGTACTTAAAGGCTAACATGACCCAAGGTCAATTCAAGGTGAAAAGGTCAAAATCAAGGGGAAAAGGCCATAACTCAGCCAAATATTGTTCTATTTAGGTGATTCTTTTACCTTTTTTGCTCAGGGTGATAGGAACTACATTCACATAGTACTTAAAGGCTAACATGTGCCAAGGTCAATTCAAGGTCAAAAGGTCAATTCAAGGTCAAAAGGTCAAAATCAAGGGTAAACGGCCATAACTCAGCCAAATATTGTTCTATTTGGTTGATTCTACCTTTTTGCTAGATTTCATTTTTCTGACCTTAAAGTGACCTTCAATGACTCTTAAGGCAAAAATCCAGCTTGGCAACAGCAGTGTTGAATTAGTGGGAAAAGGATTTTTCCAAAAATGAACATGATTTGCCTATCAAACAAGATTTTTCTTTTTTGCGCCTAGACTATTATGAGGCAGGATATTGCGTATCCCAATAATGTGCATTATGTACCATGTGAAGAACTTGGCAAAGAACAATAATAAGAACTTTTGGTTATTCCTTGTGTGTTAATATGGGCAGAGACGACAGAAAGTAGTAATTTTTTATGATATTGTCGCAAAACCCGGGGGTCTTCTCAGTTCCTCTTCTTTGCCGAGTGGTTCAGAGCTCTCCCAGGATGCTCGAAACCCCGGATCTCAACAAAGGGTTGTCCTTAGTCCGGCTCTCGTGGTATATCGAGAGGCTTGAATAGGTCACCACTCATCAGCGACACACGCATACACGTAGAACACCGCTTTATTCGTTCTTCACACAGACGATCGACAATGTCACATCTACAGGCAACTTGACATCGAGAGAACTGCTCAGCTGCTTTCCCGTCCTATTGTCGAGCAGGCCCTCTAGCGACTGCTTCTCGGATGGCTGGTCCGTAGATCGACGGCAGGTCCTCTTCACCAGTCGAGACTTCTAGGCCGATGCTTCGCTCGCGGCCGAATCTCAAGACTGTCTTTTTCAGACTGACTCTTCCATGGCCAACCTCTGCTTTTTATAGCCGAATTTCCCATGAGATGTCGTTTAACCCTATGACTCTTCACATTTCCCATGAGATGCCCATGTATAATTTAATGCATCCAAAGTCCTGGCGACCCAAAATCATCATTTCATGGGTGCCGATTTGCCAATCTAGCCCATGCATTTCGGAGGACAGAATCCCCCAAACGACATTGAAGACACAAAACTATTACGAAGTCTGGGAAGAGGTCCACTTATTCAAGAAACTATCAATGACGCAGAAAGGTTCTTCTGATATGTCTACAAAGTTAAAGCTGATTATGTTGACGATGCTCGAATGCTGCTCTTCTCAAAAACCAGCCAACCTGAATGTCTTCCACCGACAAGTGATTCACTGCAGCAATATTTCAAGCGATTCCACTATCAAGCGACAGTGTGGGAGCAGGCGTGCTGTAGCATGCCTGATCTTTTAGATGCGGAAGCGTATGGTTGGCAAAAAGGACGCCTGTGATTCATCTAAGTTGATACCAGTACTAATGACAATAGAATGCGTCCCCAAAGAATGCTTGGACATTGTTTCTTGCAACTGCAAAAGAGAACTCAACCTATGCAAGTCTCGTGTGTGCAAGTGCAGGAAATCAGACTTAACGTGTTGTTCTCTGAGTGGGTGCCAAGCTCATGGTGCAAAACCATGAATTGATCAATCATCATCATTTTTCAGTTAGTTCATTGTGCTATACAATTGTAAAAAATGATGTTAATGTTGCTCCGAACATTAAATATTTTACATCATTAAAAGTGCATCATTATGATAGCTGAGATATAATATCGCCTATACCTATAGAAAACAGCCATAGCTCAGTCAAATGTTGTTTTATTTGGGTGATTCTGTGTAATGTTCATTTTCCTTGATTTTGACCTTTGACCTTGAAATGACCTTGGGTTAACTTTATCGGTTTGAGCAAACAGGCAAAAGAATCACCCAAATGGAACAATATTTGGCTGAGTTAAGGCCTTTTACCCTTGATTTTGACCTTTTGACCTTGAATTGACCTTTTGACCTTGAATTGACCTTTTGACCTTGAATTGACCTTGGCACATGTTAGCCTTTAAGTACTATGTAAATGTAGTTCCTATCGGCCCGAGCAAAAAAGGTAAAAGAATCACCTAAATAGAACAATATTTGGCTGAGTTATGGCCTTTTCCCCTTGATTTTGACCTTTTCACCTTGAATTGACCTTGGGTCATGTTAGCCTTTAAGTACGCTGTATTCTCAAATGTAGCTCTTGACGGCCCGAGCAAAAAGTAAAAGAATCACCCAACTAGAAACATATTTGACTGAGTTATGGCCATTTTTTCAGATTTTCCTCTGAAATTGCACTTTTTGACCTTAAAATAACCTTGGATCGTCTTACATTGAGTAACCTTGTTTCTTACCACACGTAGCCCTTATCAAGTCGAGAAAAAGCAAGAAAGAATTAACCGAATTCAACCATTATTGGCTGAGATCTGGCCATTTTTCTCTGATTTTTGCAAGATTTCATTTTTATGACCTTGAAATGACCTTCAGGTCAAAAATCCAGCCTGGCAACAGCGATTTTCGTAATCAGCAGGGTCGATTTAGTCTAAAAATGTATGTTGCCAAAAATGAACATGATTTGCTTCTTGCACGAAAATTTCAGTTTTTTGCGCCTAGACTATAGCGTGTCTCTGAGGCTTCGACGCTGCTAGTCTCTTGTCTCCTTCGCAACTGGACTTGGAGCATCATCGAAAATTGTCTAGACAACCCTTTGACTTTTGTCAGGCAGCGTTTGTGAATAATTTGGTGTCCTGCGCTTAGCTAGCAGTACGTTAAAATTAGGAGGAGGAGATTGGTCACCACCACTTTCTGGGACAAAGTTACGCCCTTGCCAGAGGCCCGGGAATCTATACTATAAGAGCCAAAGGTGACGAATCTCACACAAGTTTTGGCTTTGTGGTAACATTAATACAATAAAAATTATATCATTTGCGCGCTAAACTGTTTAATGCATAACAATATAGCCTTTGTGTTTGTGAGACAGAACCAAGGGAATGAGACACCTTGTGTATAATGTTCCAAGCCAAGCTGAGGGCAAATGATCTGACCCGAATCAAAGTCTCTCTCTCTCTCTCTCTCTCTCTCTCTCTCTCTCTCTCTCTCTCTCCTCTCTCTCTCCCTCTCTCTCTCTCTCTCTCTCTCTCTCTCTCTCTCTCTCTCACACACACTCTCACTCACTCACTCTCACACACTCACTCACTCACTCACTCACTCACTCACTCACTCACTCACTCACTCACTCACTCACTCACTCACTCACTCTCACTCACTCACTCACTCTCACTCACTCACTCACTCTCAGTCTTTGTCCGTCTGTCTGTCTGTCTGTTTCTGTATCTCTCTGCAGTCTCTCCAATCTCCGAAAACCCCTCACTCAGTATGGGTAATGCCACTATTATGAAGAAGTTTCGTTTCAATTAGTTCGAATGATGCCTTCAGCTTAGCGCTTGCCTTATAAGTCCGAGGCGGTTGACTGATAAGGAATTAGGCTGACGCATAATGTCGCTGTATGTTGTTTAATATTGATGTCACTCGTCTAGGTCCAAATATCAAATAGCTACGACGCTCAGTGCCAGCCTTAGGTATAAGAGATAATAGGCGGCTGCTTAAAGGCGGCATTTTTAAGGGGCGGCAAATTCCGGAAAACACACGATGGTCACTTCCGTCAAAAGATGTCATTTATGAGTAAGGATTTTGAAGAATTAAAGGAACTTGAAACTTTTAATATTCGTTGGCCATTTTAATATTCGTCAATATTCGTAAATTTATAAAAATCTTAATATTCGTAATATGCGCATACTCATTCTATGGCTGGATGTGTATGTATGTATTTATCAGGACAGTTTGTTTAGCTGCTGTGGAGTTCTCACAAAAGCACTGTATGTATGTATACATGTATATCTGGATACTTATGTAGTGTCTTCTCATTGAAATTAGAGTTCCACATTAATCATTGCATTACATGATTGGGGTTTCCAGAGGTATTTCCCCTATTGGAGTTTCCTGTTGCTTTAAATGGAGCCCGTGCTGGAGTCCACAGAGTCGTTCCCAACTTCAAAAGTCGTGTTTTACAAAGTCTTCAAAGAAATGGATTTGCGTAAGTCTCTTGTTCCCAGTTAAAATTGTTTTCTAGCTTAAGAAGTTGTAAGATGATGGAGTGTATTAGTATACCAAGTTGTTGTGTCTTGTCTCTCATTCTACATGATATTGTATCATTTTGCTTTTCATGATGTTGATGTGACTAGGCGTTCGAACCCGGCTTCTCACAGGTTATCTCTACCTTTATATAATTATCATTCCTGCTTGATTTCCAGAATGAGCCCCGCCTTCAGATGACGTGCTTGGGATGGTACTTGCATCCGTTGTGTAAAATATCTTGTCATCCTCTGGCGAATGGACGCACTGCCAAGCATAATTTCCAACGGATTTAATGAAATTTTCAAATTTCCATATCTCAATTTAGACGACATATTGAGCTGAAAATAGTTGTGTTGACATAGAAATTCACAGGAGAATGCTCTTTAAAAATTTCATTTCGCTACAACTTGATTGATTGATTGATTGACTTTATTGGATTGTGTTAAATTGTATTTCATTTGTATAACATTGCAGCTGTCATATTTATTTAATGTCATTTTCTATAGCTGTCAGTTTTATTTCTTTCGCTGTCATTTTGTTTAACGGTCGCTTTTCTTTAGTTGCCAGTTATTTATCTCTCATTTTCTGTATCTGTCATTTACTTTAGCTATCTTGTTCATCTATAATTATGTAGAGAAGCTAATCAGAGTTGTTCTCTGTCCCAGCCTAAATGATGTTAAGTGTCATTGACAAACAGAAGGTTTTTCAGTCAGCAGGCAATACTCAGAACTAGAAGAGCCACCAATGTTTGGCATCAACACACATGTAGAGTCCAACCAATGGATCCGATGCATTGTTGATGGATGACACTAAGCTTTGAGTTTCTGGACCTCATTGCATTGATGACGAGGAGTGGCGATAGGCGATGTGGTCTGCTGCCAGTGGCACATGGTTGCTTCACCATCCAGCAGTGCCTTACGTGTGGCAGCTGATATAGCATCCGGACTTCACTTGAGCCAGTAGGTCTTTGCAGGACAAGCAGAACCACTACAAATCCTCTTGATAGTTGATGCCACTCCAAAGACTCTTCTTGCCATTCAGTTGCTGATGGCTTGCAGGGTCTGAGACTCAACTGTCCAGCTGGGAATCTATCACCTCTGATGGAATCCAGATGCAATGAAACACCGTCAAAAACTATACCAAACTCAAGAAAACACCATTCTGCAGACTTATTCGCAGTAGTAGTTCAAACAGACAGAATTACTGTATCTAGCAAAATTCATGCACTACAAAGAACTTACCAAATGATACAGTTAGGTAAAATAAGGCTTATATGACCAAAGCTGTGTGTGAAGAGTCAATTTTTGACTTGATTGTTCTTTCGCTGTTATTTTTATCTGTCGTTTTATTTTATTGTCATTTTCTTTTCCTGTAGTTCTGTGTTTCTGTAGTTCTTAGGGGTCATCCATTAATTATGTCAACAAAATAGGGGGGAGGGGTTTGGAAAAGTTTGACAGTTGTTGACAGGGGGAGGGGGTTCGGCTGAAGTTGACGTCAAACATTTTTTTCGCAATGAATCCCAAAAAGGTAGCGAAACAGAGTAAATGTCTTAAAAAAAAGGTCATCAGGAAAAAATGTCTAAAAAAGGTCATTCGGAGTTCAAATCTCTAAAAAAAGTCGTTGAGAAAAAATTTCAGTCGGGCTACGCTGCTGGTAGGGGGGGGCTTCTGGGATTGTTGACATAATTTTTGGGGGTCCGTCAATGTTTGACAGTTGTTGACAAGGGGGAGGGGGTCAAAAAAGGCCTAAAATTTGTTGACATAATTAATGGATGACCCCTTAGCTGTTGTTTCTTTACTGTCATATTTTAAGTTGTCATTTCATGTCAGTTTTGTCGGACATCACTTTATTTAGCAGTTATTTTGTTTTTTTCCTGTGGAGTTGTTTATCTGTCACTTTGTTTTATGTATCATTATTTTCACAAGTTATCATCTGCATTGAATGTGAGTTTGTGTTTCTGCCATTTCTTTGTCTGTTAAGTTGTATATCATATGGGAAACCCGAGGCATGTACTCCATGGGCTACTCCCCCACCCCCAAAAGCCGCTCCCTACTCCCTGCGCCCGAGAGTACATGACCGCTTTATTCCACAAGCGGACAATCTCACACGCAGATCGTTTATAATAACAATGTTATACTCTGTATAAATGTATGTACACCAAAGTACGGATATGCAATTGGTTTAATAAAGAATATACTTACTTACTTACTTACTATTGTAGAAGCACGTTTGTGTTTTGGCTTTACATTGAGGATTATTGTCCAACGGCAACCCTCTGTTCAATACTTCATCACATCACTTGGGACGATCGCTTGGCCACTCCTCTCTTCAACATCAACAAGAAAGGTACCTCACTCTGACCAGCATCATCAGTTTAATTCAATTCTAATCTGATAACTTCTATAGCACTACTGTAATGATGCTAAAGGCATCCAGTGAAGGTTGCTGCTAATCAGCATGTGGCCAAAATCCAGTGCAAGTCAGGTCAGAAACATTGTCAGCATCTTCTTCCTCCTCTTTCTCCTCTTCCTCATTATCATCATCATCATTAGCAGCATCATAATCATATACGTAATTGGAATTATGAATAAATTCTTCTTCATCTTTCTTTAATCATTTCAATTTGAAAATTTCTGTTCTTATTTTTAAGTGTTTTTATATGAAAATCACTGACAATTAGGTCAATACAAATACAATGTAATACAGAACAGTAATGCAATATCAATCAATACAGTACCAATACCAATACAAAACTAATAACAACATACAATACAACACAATGCAGTGCAACACAATAAACCACAATACAATACAACACAACATATTGCAAGAAAACACAAATACTCTCACAGAACCATGTACTTTGATATTTAAATAAAATGCAACTCATTGCAACAGCAACTATCTTTGAAACCTTTTGGGTTATTAAAAGGTGCTAAAGAAATTACCTAATGCGATTGGATTGGATGAGCAGAGCATTTATGTAGCGCCTCTTTGCATCCTACTTTTAGGTCAGATGCATGTGGAGTTTGTCCTCAACGGTGGAATCACGAAGGCTTTCCTCACTCCACTGGATTTTTCCGTTCCAAAGTTCCAATGGGTCCGACTCATGATCGCTGTTCACCAAACACAGGTGAGTTCCCCAATCCCACCTCAACTCCCTATTATGCCCCTAAGTGTTTTTCTAGCATTGTGTAAGTATATTCATTAAGTATGCCCAGTAATTTAGCCAGCAAACATTACAGTTAGTATGGCAGTAAGTATGTCAGTTAGCCTTTTTAAGCATTCTTGTGTATGCTAATAGTTTTGAAAATTAGTTAGTAACGTCTATGGTGCAGGTGTTTATTGTATAATGCACAAGGTATCAACCAATGATGCACCAAATCAAGCCACAATAATCAGGTATGGATGCCAGTAACTTGCAGTAAGTATGCTGGTAAATATGCTAGTAAGTATGCTAGTGCATGTCAATGCAGTGGGTGATCCAGAAGTTTACACAGGAGAACCCAGCAACCAAGGTCCTTTTTAACTTTGCCAGTTTTGGCCCGATTACCTCTCTGGATCCACCTTTGACAAATTGTACTTCATCTGCATGTGAAAATAAACATCGGTTGTTTGGTGGTAATGTCTGACCACAGTAACTGTGGTCTCTAGGTAGCCATTTCTGTAGTGTTTTGAAAGCTTTAGAATTGCGTGGCAGTATAGGTGACAGGGAATGTGCTTTAACACCAGGCATTTTATGTCTACAAGTGTTCAAGACACATTAGTGTCTGCTCCTAGTAATCATTGGTTTATGAGCTCATGCTTGGTAATAGCAAGATTATATTTTACATTAAGTCACTATATTAGACGTATCTTCAACTATCTCTACGTCATATACATACATTGCAAATGATTGCATACAGGTACAGTTGGAAGTGGCAGATAAAGTGCAGAGGTAGATTCTCTTACATGTAAAGAAAGAGCAGCCTCCAGCGAGGGGCTAAGACAGCCTACCACCTCTGTTTCATACATACGTGGGGTGATGAGAGATCATTAGGCAGTAAAGTAAGATCAGTAAAGTAAGTTAAGGTAAGGTAAGGTATGTCATATTCTAGTATTATGACATATTACAATGCGTAAATTAATATACATATATCTGTGTCGTTTTTTTATTCCTTTTGATTATATTTTGTAATATTTAAGTTCTTATGTTTTTAGGTATGAACTGTATGTAGATCTAATATCTATGTATGCATGTATGTATAAATGTATATGTATGGCAGAGTATAAAAGAAGCTATAGAAATTGTTAGAGGCAACAGTGTGTCTAACATGGTTAATGGTTATATGTGTATGTATGAATGCATATGTATAATTGTGTATCCATATATGTATGTATAAGTGTGTGCATTTATGCATAAGTGTATAATATTACTGGGTCTAACTGTCTATGTATCTATTGGCTTATTTAAATAGGACCTTTTAGGAACCTATTGAAGGTGCTATAACAATTTGCATGGACCGTTAATCTTTCTTGCAGCCGTGGAACCTCTATCTCAACTATGGTCCCAAGTTTGAGCTAAAGGCCATAACCCAAATCGTGTAAGGTCATCTGAGGGCAGCTTGGGTCATTATTTTGCCAATGGTATTTTATTCCACACCTGCTGTTTTTTTGCTAATGGACATTAATTTTTGCAGCACCCTCAGCTTCAGTTCAGTTTGTTTGAGACTAATTTGATTATTTTTCAGTTTCTTTCTGTTATTTTTGCTTGCTATAAGAAACTTAATGAGTTTAAATGATTTTGTTCAGATTCAAAGGTTTTCATATGGAAACATCCATTATTCAGTTTTGGTTTCAATTCCTTAAATTTAGTTTTTTTTTTAAATTTTGCTTGAAGTATATGTTGCATAATCTCTAGTGAGTTTGATTATGCATGAAAAGTGAATTGGATGAATCATTTAATCAGAGCAGGATAAGATTAATAAATAAAACGGGCAACTGGTCAACCAATGTCTGCTACCAGAATGACCTAACCCAGTGACCTACAAGGCTTCTGCGGTCTATCAGGAGCCTAAGTTAAGAAAACTTGTCAAGTTCAACTTCAATTTCTTTTAACAAACAATTGGTTCTAAATCTCCTTAAAGTCGTGAAGTGCATCTGCAGGTCCTTGACACCTGGTTTGTCTGGTTTCCGCTCCACACATTTTGTACATCACTCCAGCTTGCTCCTTTTATAGGCATTCTAAGATTGTAGGTTGCCAAGCGGATGGAGTCTGGTTGTTAAGGTGATTGGTTGCTAATGATGCTGGTTGCTAAGGAATGTGGTTGTTATGGAAGGTGGTTGCTAAGGAGGCTGGTCGAGTTCTAAAGAAAATGGTCCAAGTATAGAAATTTGGGGGATGGCATATCATTACAGTACTATGCAATTGAAATGATACAGTCATGCTCTAAGAATGATACTACCAGCTCTTCTACTAATAATAGTATTAATAATATTAATATTGATGTTAATAGTAGTTTTTAGTAATATTATTATTATAGTAACAATATTTGATAACACCATTAATAATAATAAACATAATAATAAAAATAATAATAATAATCTTTTCTTTATTAAGCGCCTGACAAACGCACTGCGCTGTACATTTACATGTTATGCAATTTAAATCTTAACTACTAACAGAACAGACCGCCTGCAATACAACGGCGCTAATAGCAGCCTACAAAGTATATCCGCCCTACGGGACTCGAACTCGGTACCTCTCGCTTTCCATGCCAGCGTGTTATCCAATGCGCTATTGGGCCCCCAAAAGCATCTTACTGTTATCAGCATGAGTTTGAGATAAGTGTTTAATGATGCACTCCTGTTTTCCGTCGTATAGCAGGCTGGGAACCTCACAGCACCCGATAAATAACCAGTTCTGTGGTCTTCTATCAACCTGGAGAAGCACTGTATGCCACAGCACCCAATAACCAGTTCTGTGTTTTTTTAGCATGGATAAGCTGGTTCCTTCATATGACGATGTTTTTGGAATCTTTGTTCTTGGAGGATCGGAGATCTTTCCAACTTTTAAGGGTTACGTAGGACAGGCAACCATTCACCGCAGGAAGGTGCTTTCATCAGAACAGGTAGGACCTCTCAAGGAATAATAATAATTATTATAATAATTATTTTATTATTATTGTAAATGAAATTAATGAATGATAATTATTATTATTATGTTATTATTGTAAAATGAAATTAATGAATGATGCTTATGAATTTAATTATCGAAGTAATAACAAAAGTAATGATATAAAAATTAATAATAAAAATAGATATACAAACATACCTACAGTAATAATGTAAGATTATTTTTGTTTTAGGTATCTATGCCATCGGCCAGTCATCCAATGTTTACACTACAGCTAGATGACAGGAGAAGAAGATGTCTAAGATATCTCCACAACATCAATTCTGTCATCTTTCAGTCTAAAGTCCTTCTGGATGCAATTATCCAACGAAGTAAGATAATTATCATCTAGTTATCTAATGAGATGATATACATCTGAAGATATTTTATCCTAAATGTTATTTCTTTTCCCAAATCATTTACTTGTATTTGGGGTGAAAATATTTAGCATTCTGATTGTACAGAGTGTCAAAAGAGAAATATTTGTATAATTATAACTACAAACTCTAGATCTGGCAAAAGGTTTCAGAATATTAAAGCACTTGCACTATGATACTCTCTGTCCTGAATTCCTTCTCCTAATCACTCCAGCAGAAACACATTGCCTCTATTGTGACACTATTGTTAAACTTCTGTCTTGCTGTGTTTCAGAGAGTTGTCCAAACAACAACTTGGACATTCTACAACTGACCTCCTCCTCCTATTCTTCTTCCTCCTCCCCTAACATATGCCTTCCATTCAATGCACCACGATCCAAGCGAGATGCTCTGCTTCGGCGGCTGGTCAGAAGAAGCGTCTTCGAAGGAGAGGAAGTAAATGTGACTAAAATCGGAAACGAGTTGTATGAAAATGCCACGACATTTCTCGTTAGTCCCTTCCACACTGATTTTAGTTTTTATACAGCTTGATGATGATAATAATAAATAATAATTATATTAATAAAAATTGATAATAATACATGTTTTAGTGTTTTCTTTGTGAGGTACATTTGTTCCCTCAGGAACAAGAATTTCGTACAGTAGCAAAAACAATACTAATATTATTATTAGTACTACCGGTTGTAATATAAACTAAATGTTACTAATTTATTTTCAACTTTAACTCATTCCGGAAATTTATATAGCGCCTCTTCTAGAAGCCTACTCAGAGGTTAACAACTAGACTGAAATAATCAGTGTTAATTTATTTTAGTCTAAATTAAATTAATTAAAATTGATTGCTTTAATTTTTTAGTATTTTATTGTGGTGTTTGTCGTCCAGACACATCTTCATTGGGGTGACTATCTTTAATGTTTCAACATGAGTTTTGTTTTTGTATTTTGTGTCATTATTAGGATGAGGAAAGTGAAGAGGCCGACCTCAGCGATATGAGGACAGTCATAGGCCAATTGAAAGAGGCTAGTTGCCTTGGCAACAGTGAAGCTTCCTTTCTTCTCGCGATCCTTTTCAACTATGGACTCTTTGTTTCCATCAACGAAACACTGGTATGGGTCGATTCAGGTACTTGAAGAGGTTAGGTGGTAAGATAGGGTTGGATGATTATGTAGAGTAAAGCAATATAATTTTTAGCTGCATTATGTCTAAGCAATTTACAAATCATTAAGTTAGACCGTGGCAAGTATATGTTCATCGGCATTTGTTAAATTTTGTAGGGGGCCTGTGGGTTGACTACTTGCACATCGGTTATGTTTGTTTTTAGGGGCATTCGTATCTAATGGCAGCTGCTATGGAGGGAAGTCATCGACTGAGTCTTTTGTCTCTGGCGAATAAGCATGTCTTCGCTCTCGACGGATTTCCAACCAACTTGGAAATTGCTTACGGTATCTAGTCCAAGCTAATCCAATCTTATCTAGGCATTCGTATTGTAAGTTAACGTAATATTATCCAGTTTATTACAATGTAATCAATTTGATTTTAATCCAGTGTAATTTTAATCCTATCTGATTTTACCCCAATCTAATTCAGTTCTAGTCTAACCTTGTTCTACAGTCTAATTGTGATCCAATCTGAATCTAATCCGATTTAGTATAATTCTTGTCCAATCTTATCCAATTTAATCAATCGACCTCATTCGTGGATTAAGTTAAAAATCGTAATCCAGTAGAGAAGTCTAGTCAAACTTTATTACAGTTTGTCTGAGTCAATTTTGTCTGTCTCTTTGTGTGCCTGCCTGCCTGTCCATCTTTCATTCTGTACGTTTGTTTATGCACATGTTTGTCTGTCTGCAGTGTGTTTATCTGTGTCTGTTTGCCTGTGTGTCTGTTAGTGATGTAGCTTTTCCGGAAAAGTATGTTGCGGAAAATTTTCCGGAAATTTTCCAGAAATTTTCCGGAAATTTTCCACAGAACCGGAAAAATACATTTAACTCAAAATGTCAGATTTTCAGTATGAGACGACACTAGAAAATGTCTGTTTTTAAGTTCTTTTTATTTACAGTATTTCTGTCAAGGCAGGCAACGTTCACCTTAAAAGAATTAAAATAAACATTAAAGACTGTTCATTAGAGGTTCAGGCTAGAGTAGCCTAGTTTGATATGTTGTTAATGTTATGAACTATCAGTATATACTGTCTGGCAATTTGACATTTTGTCAGCTGCTCGGCTATTAGTAATAATAATAATGTAATAATAATAATAATCTTCGTTTAATTTCAAACTGACACAATGCAGTATGATTACAAATCAGTAGGCTATATGAACGGATGATCACTCAACATGAGTCGAATTTAACTGTATTTAGTTAGTCCATACACCGCTCACTGAAGGCAACAGCTCATAAACAATTAAACTACAACACATTCTTTTGCTACCAAGGAAAGCATATTTGAAAATAGATTAGTGTCAGACTGCAATGGCAATGCCAACATTATATTTTCAGACATAAAATAATAGTATAATAGGCCTCATAAGAATTAATCTGTTGCAGTATTAAAATGTTGTCTATAGTACTACTGCATCAATTGCTGTTTTTGTCTCATATTTTCATAACTAAAAAATAAAGGAGACTAAATCATATAAAATATTTTTTCTAAATTAACAGTGAAGTTTAATTCCAATTAATTCTTAAATGTATTGTCGTTGTTGAGCCTTGTGAACAATCTTATCCAATTTAATCCAGTGCAATCTCATTGAATAAACATATCAGTTTAAAACTACATAAGACAGTTTAGAGTGAGTGATGTTTAAACATTATTATGCATTTAAAATCTAAATTGTTTTTAGTAATATTATATTGATGGAAAAATATCGAGAAATTTTTCGGAAAAAAACACTGGAAATTTTATGCAAAAATATGAAATTTTGCGGACAATTTTTCCGCCTCACAACACTAGTGTCTGTCACTTTCTATCTGTGTTTCTTTGTCTCTATGTATAGGCCTACATGTCTGTCTGTCTGTTATGGATGTCAGACAGAAGTGCACAGGACTGGCAAGTCACTGTACATGTACACTTACTTATTATGAATCTGGCTGGAAGATGTTTTATTTTTAATTTATGAATATTCCTCATGTATATTCATTTAATTTGCTCAATATATCTATGTTGCATAGTTTACTACAAGGCGGTGGCTGACATGACTCGTGCTGATCTTGAACAACACAGCGGCACTGATGTGAGTATTCCAACTGATTGATCGACTGATTGATTGAGCAAGTGATTAATAGATTCGTTGGCTGCCCAAATGAGTGATCAATTTGATAATTGGTAATTGATTTATTGAGGGATCATTTGTTATTCTTATCACATAAATCACTTAATTTTTTACCAAGTCTGTTGTATATTGTTGACTGGTTCTGGTCAAATCGATTGTCTTGAACATATACAAACAAGACAAACTTTTCAGAATTTGTTTACATAAGAAACCCATTGGATATGGATAATCATTACCGTAAATTCCTCCAGTTTCAGGTTGTGTCTATATGCTGTTACTTATCTTTACATTGTGACGTTTATAGCCACCTCACTTGTGCCCACTATAACTATTTTTTTAGTTATACTATAACTATTTTTCAATTACAATTAAAACGTTTAACTAAAAGTTGGCAACTGATTACTTCTTAACAAACTTTTTCACAAACATTTCACAATGGCAGAGGTTAAGTGAACTGTAATAATGCAGAGCGTCAATGAAAATTTCACTTTCAAACTATGTAATGTGTACTATAGACTAATAGTCATAATACAGTTCTACTAGAAAATCATGAAGAAAGTGCTAATGCAAACGATGATGCATCGTGCAATGCAGTTCACTTGACTTGAGTAATAAAACCAGTTACTCGTGACAATCATTGAGAAAGATAGTTACTGGTCTTTTTTACATTTTCTAGCTAATAACTAAAAAATATTAGCTAAACTTTGGTTTCAACTAAACTATTTTTTAGATAAACTTCTGTCTTAACTAAATTTTGTTAGTTAAACTAAAAGTTTGCAACTTTTTAGTTAACTTTTGCCCATCACTGCTTGTGCCATGTTAACAAGGGCAAAAGCACTTCTCAGTGTGCCAATTGCATCCCATATTACTATACTGCATTTAGAAGATGTATCATTGTGACGTGGGATCAGTAAAGTCGTAAAGATGATGACGGTGACGGTGATGATGATGACATACATAATTGATTTAGTGATTGAATGGTTGATTGAGAGATTCTTTGATCGATTAATCAATTGTTCTTTCGATTCATTGACTGATTCGTCTTCAAGGCAGTGACGGAATTAGTTCGGTTGACAAATGAAGCTCAGATCAGTTCACAAACAGAGGAAACGGGAGATTTGTTCATGTGGTTGAAGCACCAGGCATCACAGGGAGTTCTTAATGCACAGGTGCGTTGATTGGATATTCACAGATGGTTGATTGCTTGAAACACGTATTACGAGACAGTATAGCATTCTTTTGTTCAGTAGTTTAACACTTGAATGACAAGCATTGCATTGGCTGCATTGGCTTCTTTATCGATTTTAGTAAACTTTCATCACTGAAGTGTTAATTATATATATCAATATCAGAATGTTAGTATTAATTAGTGCCTCCTGTGGCTTCAGTGCAACAAATCCAAGCCCTAATCAGGTCAACGTCATTATTATTATTATTGGGGGGGGCCCGGTGGCGCGTTGGATTAGAGCTGGCGAAGAGTGCGAGAGGTAGTGAGTTCGAGCCCCGTAGGGCGGATGTGCTTTGTAGGCTGCTATTAGTTGTATTCAGGCTGTCTGTTCTGTTAGTAGTTAACTAGTTAAAATTGCATAATTGTACACTGTAATCATTCTGCGTTGTGTCAGTTTGAAATTAAACGAAGATTATATAATTAAATTTAAAATGATGAAAGTGGGGTGTCAGTGGCAGTGCACGATACGTCGATACTAATATGACTACTACTCTTGCTATGATGATGACGATGGTAGTCGTGACGATTAGAGTAGGTAGATACTAAAAGCGTATTGTCTTGTGTTGCTATGGTAGCAAAACATAGCTCGGATGTTCTACTGGGGATCTCAGGGCATCAAGAGGAATTTGGCTGCTGCAGCAGAGTATTACAGGATGAGCGCTTCAACCGGGGATCCAGTGGCACTATACGACTATGGCATCATCCAACTCAAGGTTTCTGGCTTTCTGCTTACTTAACTCTATCTTTGTCATCCTCTGTGATGGTCTTTTCCTCTGTCTGGCTTACTACCTCTCTGTCTGGTTCTCTATGTCACTGTCTATGTATCTTTGTTTCTGTTCTTCTATATCTTTATATCTATAATTAATAGTAGTTGTGTCATGGATTCACGAGGATGGTGAGCTATATGTCGTGCTCAGGTATAGAGAGTTTGGTATAGATAGTCTAAATATACATTTATTCTATTTACCCGTACATAAGCAATTGAGCATACATAATAAAAATTTAAGCAACACATGAAATATCTACAAATGGCAATTTATGACAAAATAATAGTACTACTGCTACCACTACCACTGTTACTAGTAGTGTTGGTAGTAATTTTATTAGTATTAACAGTAATAACAGTAATATTGGTAGTTATAACAATACTGTAAGTAATGTAATTAACAGCCACGATAGTCATTATCATAGAGCTTATATTATGTAATGATGGTGATGATCATTCTAATGAATAACTCATTTGAAGTCTTGCCTTGACTTTTGCTGTTGACCAGGGCCATGGCACAAAGCGTAACCTGACCGGAGCAGTCAAGAGCCTTGAGGCAGCTGCCAAGCATCAACACCCGGATGCACTCAACACCCTCGGATGGCACGCCCTAGAGATCGAGAAGAACCACTCAAAGGCTGCGGATTTCTTCCAGAGGTCGTATGCCCTTGGGAACAGGGATGCTGCCTTCAACCTCGCTCATATGTACCTCCAGGGCATCTACCCAGGGAGTGGCATCAATCGGGTGAGTCAGCCAGATCCAAAATCTGCACCACGAGGATCAGTTCCTTGTGCGGAGGTAAGGCGTGGCAAGGTATGATAAGGTATGGTATGCTATTGTATAAGGTCTAAGGAATGGATCAGGTTAGGCACAGTAATGCAAGATAATTGTTAGGTAGGGCAAGAAAAGGTAGGCATGGTAAATGGTAATATAAGATGAAATAAGATAGCATATTATAAGATGAAGTAAGAAATGGTATGGTAAATTAAGGTATAGTAGGAAAATATATTCAGATAAGCTAAGGTATGGTATGGTAAGCTATAATGGGATATTGCAGAGTGAGAAAAGGTATGGTTAAATAAGGTAGAGTGAAGTATGGTGAATTGAGGTAAAGTGAGGCAAGTTATTGCTAACCATAGGGCAATGTAAGATATGGTTAGGTGAGTTAAGGTATGGTAGTATGGGATAAGTTTAGCTACAACTTTTGGTAAGGAACAGAGGTAAGGTAATATACCATCAGATAAGGTAAGGTAAGATTTACTTCCTTACAGTACTTTAACGTATCTTACCTGAAAGGTAAATGCATTAAACCTCTGTTGATGGTATTTACAATCAGAGTTCACCTGTTTCTACTGACTAGGATAAAGCTTTTGATCTGATTCTTACGGCCGCAACTAGAGGTCAGCTGGAGGCTGGAACTGTTCTAGCGATGTACATCATGCGAGGTCATCCTAGGATGGTGCGCGACCTAAACAATGCCGTGGAGTATGTAGTCGTCTTACTAGTTTACGTTACCTCTGCCACACTCAAGATCACGCTCTACCATATCTATTGTACACATAACTCCTTTAGCATATTTTCCATACCACAGAGTTGTCTTCATGCCATATTATTAAAGCTTCTATGACAACTCTTGTTACAATTTTTAATGTACCTGAGAGTCACCTTAAATGTCATACCACCAACTAGTTTTACGTGCAGTAATAATAATAATAATTGTAATGTATGTTTTATTTTCGGGAGAATGTTTTAAAATCTTTTTGATAGCTTAAATCTGAAGGAATCATTATACCTTGAGCAAAAATAAAAATAATGACAATAGCAAATTATATTATATTTAAAAAATTATATTAATAATTATCGTAATCGTAATAACTTTAATCATAATACTACACTGATAATTATAATCCTTTAGTTGTAATGGACGTAAACTTTCTTCAGGTGGGCAAGATATGTAGCGGAGCAGAATCCATCGGTTGGTAAGGTACTTTCCAGCGGAGTACGAGCCTACCGCAAGAGACATTGGAAGCGTTCCCTTGTCTTCTATCTGATGGCCGCCACCTCAGGAGTTGAAGTTGCAAACTTCAATCTTGCATACTTGTGCGATGAAAACTATGTGAGTCATAGTAATTTAGTTCATTATAATAATTATAGTTGTTTCTATTAAAAGTAATTTAGTTAAATATAATCCAAGAAATGCTCAGTCACTCCATTGACTACCTGAAGCAATTTGCAGTTACTCTCGTTTTATTACCTTAAGCAGGTAATAGTGGTTCCAAGTTGGCTACGTAAGGCAGAAAGCATCTTATGGTTACTCTCACAACTTTCCAATAGGAGCCACACTTTGGCAATGTTGTTCAAAGTATCAGACCAAAGTACTTAAGTAAAAGTAAATGTAAACATGAATTTTTAATATCTATGTTAAAGTAAAATATTGTTGTCAATTTGACTTTAAAATAGTATATAAATAAATAGTAACATTGTAATAAATAAGTACTCTAAATACTGTTTACTTCAAGAAAAGTACTTTGTAACAAACATGTAATCCAAATCTGTAATTAAATACTGTCAATAGGTGAACTATTACTTTGTTAAACTTTTAATTCTTATTTACAAATAAAAGTAATAAAACTTTTCCTTAATTACGGCACCACATTCCTTTTAATAAAGTAGGTACTCCAGCGGCTTTCAAGAAGGGGCCACAGATTAGCATCCTAAAGCTATTCCAAGTTACTGCTGCAGCTACTGAAACGGAACTGTTTGCTTGGCAACCTCATTGATTGAGTAGGCTGATTTGATTTGATTTATTCTCCCATCTTTCCAGAGCGGGCCTTAGTTTGGCTGTTTACTGCATCCTAAGTTTTGTTACAGGGCAATGTTGAGACGTTGGTGGAGAAGGATTGCAAATGGCGCCATTTCAACCTCTCAACCCAGCGACCCTTCAGAGATGTCAATTCTTACGGTACATTTTACCAGAAAAGGTGTTACTTAAATAATTCAGATGATGGTGATATGTTAAATAAAGAATCATTTGTTCATATACATTATTTTTCAATACATTATGGTTCATATTAATTGATTCATTTAAAGTCGTAATGAATGAACAGCCTATCATTAATTAATTTTGTATCCATCTATTGATTGATTAAATCAAATGATTTATTGATTGACCAGTTGGTTAATTGTATATTTTGATTTATCCCAAGTAATCTATTGATCAATAATCTGATTGTTCTATTTGACGATTGTTTGCTTAGCTTGGATAAAGATGGCCGAGTATTATTACTATCAATCAATGGCCAGTAAACAAGACATTAAAATGATGGCTACGATGTACAGCAACGCTGCTCTGGCTGGTGATCCCCAGGTCAGGCCTTACTTCACTAGTGTATATATTTCCTTATTTTAGCCTACAAACTAAACTACTCTGTTACTTACTCGATTCATCTGTGGAATTGCTGATATACTGATTGAAACTTTGCTGATTGATTGAATTTAATTTTAATTTAATCAGTTAATCAATGGAATAATTGAATGAATGAAAAAAACATTGAATGAATTATAGTTTTTGTCAGTTAAGCTTTTTAGTTCTGGTTCTTTTTATTCTGTTGTGTTAACTAGTACTTTAACAACGAGCTGCATTGGTTTCCCATTCACTTTTAGTACACTCTCGTCGTTAAAGTGTTAAATTACTGTGAGACTATTATGTTAATCACTTGTCATTTCAAACCAATTTGTTGTCAAATAAGTGACCCTGATAAGCAGGACTATGATTCCTACTGGGCTTGCCCTTTGTATTCCTGAAACACATGTGTATGCTGCATTTTGTAATGTTTCTTTTTTCGGGAACGGTAAATGAATGATGATGACGCTTGACCGATTGATTTACAGGGCCTTTTCAGTTTGGCATGTTTGGTGGAGGAAGGCAAAATGATACCAGACGACATTTGGAAGACACTACGCATCCAGCGCCAAGTGTACGAAGATCGAGAAAAGCTACTCATTTTTCTCTTCACAAGGTTTGACCCAGAATTACATGTATACCAAGTAATTTTAGGGTTCTTATAGTGGGGTTTTAGTTGAGGGTTAGATAATTAGGCTGTTGTGGGTCTTTTGTCTAGCACGGTCCAAGAAAGGGGATTTTAAATGGATGGCACCCATTCAAATGGACAGGGGTAGTGAAGGATCTCGCCCGATCATTCTTTGAAAAACGAGCAGGGTCGAGGCCATAAGGATGCTGTTTGAAAAAATGTACATTTACATTTTGGGTGAATGCTTTGTATTGGAAAATAGCTGGTTTTGCTGTACTGCACAATATCAATATAATTTTTATTATAACAAAACTACTGTGTTCTGTTATACAGTATTTTGCAGTGTGTATTTTGTTGTTGCACAGTATGCATATTGTATAGCATTTATATTATATGGTATAGAATCTTCTTTTTTATTATTGTTTTGTAGTTTAATCGTATAGATTTTGAACATTTAGTGGAATTTCCTATTATTGTATTTCAGTGTTTGTATTATTGTATAGTATTTTATTTTTTGTGTTTGCAGCATTTCATTTTTGTATGGTTATATAGTACTTAATGTAATGTAATTTAATTGAACATTTATATAGTGCCCCTTCAAGCTATCTAATCAGAGGTGCTGTTGTATTATACTTTATTCTATGGTATTTTAGTGTGTTCCATTGTACTGTATAGTATAGTGTTGTGTAGTATTTAAGTTTCCATGGTATTGTATTTTATAATAACATGATATTGTATAGAAATTCAGTGCCTTGTATAGTATGTATGACATTGTATGTGTGTACCAGTACATTTAATATAATGTCTTTTCAGTGCCTGCCTCTACACAACCCTGCATATAGTATCATTTCGTATTTACTTGTATGGTATGGTATGATGTGGAATAGTGCTTTGCATAGCAGTGTTGTATTGTAGATGTCGTGAGGCTGTGGGTGACGATGCGTATATTCCATGTACGATGGCACTCTATCGCATTCAGTTGCTTTTCTTCTATGCCAAATACCAGGTCCTCATTCTGGTAGGAGTCACTCTACAAATTCAGCAACAAATTGTAGGGCCAGGGTTCGATGATTAAAGTAGAAAAGTGGTAGAGCTAGAACAGTAATAATTATGGTTTTGTTAAGGTTTGGTTGGAGGTAAAAGTATACGAGAGTTGAGCTAGGTTAGATTGGGATACATGTAGTGAAGGCAGAATTAGGGTTAAGTTGGAGAGAAGTTAGGCTGGGATAGCTAATTAGCTATGGCAGATTACCACAGACTTAGACTACACTACTAGGTTAGAGTTAGGTTGAGATAGGTAAGTGAGTTAAGTTAGGGTGGCATTAGATCTAAAGTTAGGTTAAGGTTAGAGTTATGGAGGAACATAGAGTTCCCTTAGGATTAAGCTAGAGTTACATTACCGTTCAAATTAAGATTAAACTTATGATTGGCTTAAAGTTAAATAATGTAATGTAATGTGACAAAACATTTATAAAGCGCCACTTGAGAGTCTCTCAGAAGCGCTCAACACATGGCCATCAAATAAAGTACATTATAGACCATCCAACTCGTATGTATGCAGAAATTTGGAAAAATTGGCCCCTCGCTGTATGCACGTGTACTTTTTTGCACACCCCTCCACCTGCGTACGTATGCTTGACGCACCACCCCAAATCCTATAGAAACAATCCATTCAATTGATTAGCGCCCCTTCAAGGTTACTACTACAGCACGGCTGAAAAGGACAGTTTTGAGGTTTATAGAAAGATTCAGAGTGGGTAGCCCGTTCCAGAGGGAGGGGCCAACCACTGAGAAGGCCCGATTCTGCTTAGTTAAAATATTAATGATTTATTACGTGTTTAGCAGTCAGACATGGCATACCTTATTCCCACAGTCCTACTTCCCCAGGTAATACTTGTATGATCAGTGGCTCATATGAACAAGGCCAATAATAAATTATCAAGGTTTCACCCTCCCCACACCCAATTCCTATGCGTACATACATTATCAGTAGATCCCTTTATGCAAGCATATGCATTTGGGTTAACTCTTTCCCCTCCCCTCCTTGTGTACACGCTAAATGGATGGCCCATTAGGTATGTTACAAACTGTTGTTCTTTTTAGACTTTTTTAGACTTCTCTGGTGATTTTATTTTCAACAATAAGTTATGGTGTGGCAGTTCGACTTCGCAACAGCTTCAACTTGAATCGCATCACAGGTGGTGATGTTTGATCGACATCAAATCAGATCATTTTCTTCGGTGATTTAGTGCCTTGTGACTGTGTTGGTCAAGTATTTTTGAATGTGTCACATGACAAGCAGTTTCCTGCATTACTATTGACATTCTATTATAACTTCATATTCGACTTCTGTGGAGCTGCATTTGTCTGCAGACAAGTTTAGCTCAACAGTGTAGTTAGAGTTTAGCTCAACAGTGTCAAAAGCTTTAGTGAGATCAAGTAAATCAACAGAAAACTTTGTGTCAGTTCTTTTTTCAAGTGCATCCATGTGGCTATAGCTAGTCTGTGACAGCACAGCAATACAGGTTGCAATTTCTTTGAAACTAAAGGACTAATAATAATAATAATATATATTAGGGTTGCGGATTTTAACAATTGATTAATCAATCATTAAAAAATTTAATCAATTAATTTTGGCTTATTCGATTAATTTTTTTAACTTATTTTGTGATATCGAGCAGCTCATTTCGAGGAGTAAACAATATGGCGAACAATAATAATGTGAAACATTCAAGTGGAAAATTAAGCAATTATTTGGCATTATAGGTTAATGCCGATGGAAGAGTAGAAGATGGTGACAAAATTAACCATCTTCATTAAACAGCTCACTTACTGTGGTTCGAACACATCAGTTCACTGACGTATCACCTTGAGCATGTGGAATGATTGAAGCTTTTTGTATAAAAAAGTACTAACTTACTCAGTGATTAAATTTTTAACAGTTTTCACGCTGCACATAACATACCAAATTAATCGAATTTAATCGATTCATCTAAGGTAATATTTGGAGATAAATCGATTAATTTGTTTAAAATCAGTACCAACCCTAACATTTATTATTATTAAGATGTTCCAAAGATGATTTTTCATTTTCTCTGAACATTTTGAACTCGTAATGGATCATTTTGGGTATACAAACATAAACAATTTAAATTATAAGGACCTTCAAACTAAAATGTTAAATCAATAATAAACAATTCTTACTAATATTAATAGCTATTGACTGAAGAGCTGCTAATGAAAAGTTTTACAAATTCCTGCCAAGAGTAAAATTGCTTACAATCAAGGTTGTATTTGTAAAACTGTCCTTTGGCTCAAATGTTATCATTTGCTCAGCATCAGCAGCTTATGATCGTGGGTGGCCAGCCTAAACTTTAGTGTACGACTGCCCCACCAACTGTGCACAATTGATGTACTTATTATAATATAGCCAAGTTCAATGCCTTCCATTCTGGTGGGGATTTTAACCCCAACCTTTTAAGTTTACATCCAACATCAAATCGCAAGGTAACAGAATATTTGTAAATGTTTAAACACATGTAGAGACGTAAACAACAGAAATTTATAACTCTTGCAGCTCCACAAATTCAGTTTTCATTTCACAGAGTCTCAGTTGCAACAATTCACTAATAATTGTCGTACTTGATTACAAGTTAATTGATTACACAACTTTCTCTCAAACGTTCTAATGGGCTGATGAAACAGTAGCCCGTAGAATTTTGACCTCGTCGACTGGTTGGTCGTTTTGATCAGTTTCGACCATTCCCATGCGATTTACCACTAGCATACCACGCGAGACTCGGCCAAAGATTGTATGTTTTTGGTCAAGCCACTGAGTTGGTGCGAGGGTTATGAAGAACTGACTGCCATTCGTATTTGGACCGCTGTTGGCCATCGAAAGAATTCCAGCTCCTGTCAACAAAATTTACACTTCTGGATCATCCATTAAGGACATTTGCAAACAGAGTAAGAGAGGGTCACCCAAATGTTGACAAGGAGTAGCAGTTATAACCCAATGTGGATGTCTCCATCTAAATTTGGTACTTGGTGATTTCACTACAGTGGGTGCCTTAACACCAACTTTACTAGCAGATCAGTCTGGATTGCATTAGGTCTAATTAATAAGACCAACTCTAGCAGTTAGCCCTGCACCATAAACTGTGCTGCCTAACCTAGGTCACAGTGCCACGTGAGTGCTTACATCTGCAAAGGGGTTGGAATGGGTAATGCCAAATTCGGACAAGGGGAGGAAGAGTCCAAAGTAGGTAGGTCATGTTTTTGTACATTCTGTATTGAAGACATCTTTTAGAAAACCAACAGCTTGCACACGCATGCATGCATGTTAGGTACATAGGTATCTGTGTATACATGTAGGCATCCTAATAGCTATGTAACTATATGTAAGGGCAGATAACCAAGTGACAACAAAATAAGCAATAGGTAAGACTTGCATGTATACCCATGACGCGTGTCCATAGATCAACAGCATTCCAGTGTACATCACTTTCATGATGCTACAGGCTGAGGCTCTCATAGAAAACTACAACAGTGGGTGCGTAACATGAAAACTAGGACACTTGAATCTCCCCAAAACCTTACCCGTGTGCTTGAGTTCTGGTGAGATCTCATCTTCAAATTCTTTTCCATATATGGAACTTCCTCCACATCCTACAACAACAAAATGCATCTGAAGCCACCATTCCAGATTTACTCACCAGTACAGTGCAAAATGCTTAAAATGAAAACGGATTAGACAAAATATTGCTTACTACGACATGACCGCTTGGTCGACGTCAATGCATTTTTATCCATCTAGTTTAACTTGCGGAAATCTTGCTTGCTTGCTTGCTTGAGCCACAGGCTAAAATAGTCAAATATTATTATTAACGATCACTTACAATCATTCAATGTCATGCATGTCAGATAGACTTGCCCTCGCAGACACTTCATTCTATAAAATTTCAGCTAGGGCTAGAATAGGCATCCTATGTAACTATATATAAGGGCAGATAACCAAGTGACAACAAAATAACCAATAGGTAAGACTTGCTGCATAGCCATGTCCATAAATCAACAGAATTCCAGTGCACATCAGTTTCATGATGCTATAGGCTGAGGCTGTCGTAGAAAAATGGCGGTGGGTGCGTAACATGAAAACTAGGACACATGAATCTCCCAAAAACCTTACCCGTGTGCTTGAGTTCTGGTGAGATCTCATCTTCGAATTCTTTTCCATATATGGAACTTCCTCCACATCCTACAACAACAAAATGCATCTGAAGCCACCATTCCAGATTTACTCACCAGTACAGTGCAAAATGCTTAAGATGAAAACGGATTAGACAAAATATTGCTTACTACGAAATGAACGCTTGGTCCAACATCAATGCATTTTTAAATGTTAAATTATTCTCGTACGACAAAACTGACCAGACGAAAATGTTAGTTATTAAGAAAACAATTTTGGTCTCGTGAATAAATCACAATGCAAGTCCTGCTAATACGAAATAATGAGGAGATACCATTCCTGTATAAGACTAAAGACTTTGGACTAAACTATAATTATTAGTTGATTTTTCTTCATAGATATAGAATATTCTTTGAAACTGCAATGAACATGTTATGTAAATAAGACGTGATACTTTCTGACCACCAGAATAATTGTTGGCCTAACATTATTACTACAAAATGCTACTTTCGGTCACAGTCCGAACTACGGCCTGCCACGTAATACATGTATTGTAAAATTTTATTCAATTTTAAATTCTTGCTAATGACTTTAAGTGGAATAAACTTAACTGTGCAGTATTAATTCCAGTAATTCATGTAACCTAAGGCATTTCTTGCTGGTATGTTGTATTTACTGTTGCCTAACATTTACTATGAAATTTGGTTAAGAATAAATTTTTACTCTGGTTCTCTGTCCTTCATAATTAACCGATTTGCACTGTACTTTATAGCAATTGAAATTCTTTAAACCAGAATTTTAAAATTTATTTAATATTTGTATGAGACGATGAAGAGGATTACAGTTAACAGACTGCCTGACTGGTAATAATACCGACTGACTGAAGACTGGATCACAAACTGATTATTTAGATTGACTGACAGACTGGTTGGTGGATCCACTGGCTGATTTGCTGGCTTTTCTCACCTGTTCCAGTGGGATCCCCTCCTTGGATCATGAAATCACGGATGACTCGGTGGAATTTAGTTCCATTGTAGTAACCTCGTCGTGCCAGCTCAGCAAAATTGCAGCAGGTCTTTGGTGCATGCTTCCAGTAGAGCTCAAGTTCAATCAGTCCCATCCTTATGGCAAAACAACATACCTTGATTTCAATCAGATTTATGCAGTTTTTGTTTGAAATGATTTGGAATAATATTGTCTACCATTTAATAGCACATGAAAATCATTCCCAAGATCTCATACGATTATTATTAACTTATTGACCTGGTGTCAAATGCACAAGGCATTGACCAATGGGGCACCAAACCAAGAGCTCTGTAATCAGGTTAACGTGGAGTAGTTCAGTCTACTACGACACACACAGAGACAGTTTTAGCAATTCACAAGAAGGCACTCTTTAAGTTAAGAGAAAATTAAAATAACTGACTGAGCAGAATGAACAGATACAGGCAGAGTTCAAGTCTAGGAAACGATCATTCACCAAGAACAGTTCTAGTCCTTGTTATGACCAGAGAAGGGCAATCACATGAATGGTTGAATAATAGACGGGGCAGTAAGAACTGATTTTAAGTATTGTGGTTGGACAGAGGTCAGTGTTTTACAAACTATGAACCCCAATTAATCGACAAAATTTTGCTGAACAGGAAGCCCAGGCAAAGGTGACTGCATAATCATCTTTCATAATCTCAAGGTTTCTACAGCACCCACCGCGAAATCGAGTGAACCAGCTATTAGGCACTCGGAAAAAACAAAATCGATGTATCCAAAATCGATGTAACCAAATCGATAGGTAGACAAGGTCACAATCGGTTTTACTTGAAGATCCAAAGGGGTCAGGCAAGCAAACAGTTCAGGTGGCTGGTGTTTAGAATTGAAATGAATCGGGAGGTAAGAGGAAGAATTGAGGGTAAAGTCGTAGTTTACGTTGCTAAATTATTCTAATGTCTTCAATGTCGTACTTGACGTTGGTAAGTAAGCAGTTTACTTATGTGCATGTTTTATCATCAATCCAGCTTCCATTTCATGTCTCCAACGAAATATTTTCATCAATCCAACTTCCATTTAATTGGTAAAAAATTACTTTTATCAATCCAACTTCTATTTGACGCGAAAGAAATATTTTTCATCAATGGAACTTTTATTTATGCAAAGTTATATTCTCATGGATCCAGCTTCTAATTACGGAAACAATTATTTTCATCAATCCAGCTTTTATTGAATCGAAAACTTAATTTCATCCATCCAGCTTCTATTTACGGATAAAAATTATTTCGATCAATCCAACTTCAATTTTGAACACAGGAATGTTTTCATCAATCCCACTTCCATTTGGGGAAACAATTTTTTTCATCAATCCAGCTTCTATGTTAAAGTGACAATATCAAATAATTTAGCAACGTAAACTACGACTTTACCGAATTGAGATAGGATTTGATAGAGCAGTTTTCGGTTTTGAGTGAAAGACCTGCGTGTTTTAAAGATTTTTGCAGAAAAGCAAATTTACTTACGTTGTCTCCAACGTAACATTAGCTGGTTGCCAAGACTTTGGTGGAATTCCGGACATTTTAACGAGTGAAGTCGTATATTTCACTTATTTATTTAAAATGTTGAGCGATAAATGGAGCCTCCGCTTTAACACGCGTCCAAGAAATCTATATGTAGAGGAATGGAAACTTGTGAAAATATTATGTCTGGTTGCATACTCAACCACAGATGTCGCCAACTTCATTTTTAAAACATTAAATAGGATGTTTATTCCATCGACCTCAATATAGGTCGATGGTTTATTCTTAAAAATATTTTACATTAGGCCTACAATGTAATAATTCAAATTTTTTCTTGATAAATATAACAAATGAGTACAATACAATACAATACAACTTGTATTTATAACGCGCCTTAATAAAGCAGAGTCTTACTCAAAGGTCGCGTTACAATGTATAAGCTTAAGCCTAGTACTTAGTATAGAGAAGAGCTAATGTTTTAAGTTTAGATTTAAAACTATTAATTGAGGATGAATGCTTTTGTTGTGTAAGCAATACGCGATACTTTCCTCTCCCCAAGAGGGCCGGGCTCCAATAGTTTTTGCTCCGTTTATGAAATCAGACTAAATCAGCGACACGGTTAGAACTGCTGAGATCATAGATCTATGTATGACAGACATGTCAATACAAGGACGACGCGGTATGATTGCTGATAAGGGATCTTAATATGAGACTACATGTAGGCCTATTTACGAAAATGTCGGTAGTTTTTAGTTTTCCATATGAGATTTGCTCTAGTTATCAAATGAAACTCGCTTGTGACTTGTGTTTCAAAGAATTCCTCCTTCTTACCCATCTTGTCTTCTCGACGAAGGCGTAAGGCCTAATTGAAAGTGATGGAAAGTGGGATAGACTGCCGGCTAGTATGCAGGCCTAGCCTACATTCAGCCGAGGTTAAAGCAGAGGTGCAAAACACCAAGTTTTTTCAAAATGAAAAGTTTTTTTTTACTTTTTGTTTTTTTGTGTGTTTTTGTTTTGTTTTTTGTTTTTATGATTTCCTATTTCTGATCATAAAACTCATAAAAGTGGCTTAAAACGGTAACATATCACCAGAAACCAGTATACACCACATCAACCGAATCGTAAAATAAAAGTATGCACAATAGTTACTACTAGAGGTCTCTTCTTCCACCCTTTGCTTCACCTCTTCCTTCATCAACTCCTCCACCTCCTCTACCACCTCTTCCTCCATCTCTTCCTCCACCTCCACCACCTCTACCTCCACCTCTCCACCTCTTCCTTCACCTCCTCCACCTCTACCTCCACCTCTTTCTCCACCTCCTCCTCCTTTTCCTCCACCTCCTCCTCTCCACCTTTTCTCCTCTTCTTCCACCTTCTCCTCCACTTCTCCACCTATTCTTTCTTCTTCACCTCCACCTCCTCCACCTTACCACCCCTTCCTCCACCTCCTCCTCTCCACCTTTTCTCTTCACCTCTTCCTCCACCTCCTCCTCCACCTCCTCCTCTCCACCTTTTCTCTGCCTCTTCTTCCACCTCCACCTTCTCCTCCACCTCTTGCTCCATGTGCAACTCTTCCTTCACCTCTTCCTCCACCTCCTGCACCTCTCTCCTCCACCTCCTCCTCCACTTCCTCCACCTTCTTCTCCACCTTCTCTTCCACCTCTTCTTCCACCTCTTCCTTCATCTCCTAACCTCCTTACCCACCTTTTCCTTCTCCTCCTCAACCTCCTCCATCTCTTCCTCATTGCTTCTCGGGGCTGAAACCAGGGGTGCAAAAAACCAAACTTTTTTCAAAATGAAAAGTTGGTTTTTTGGTTTTTTGGTTTTATTTGGTTTTTTGGTTATTTGGTTTTTGTTTTTGAGATTTTCCTATTTCGGATCATAAAACTCATAAAAATGGCATAATAGGGCCTACCGTTCATATTAATCAGATGTATATAATAATAATTATTATAAATGAAATTAACTAGAACAGTAGAACCGTCATAAAACGAAGTTAACAAAGACTGTACAACAAATGCCAAGAGAGTTGAAGAAACGACAGTTTTGGCATTTATAATTTTGAAATTTGTAAAAAACCAAAAAACCAAAAAACCAAAATTTGCGGTTTTTTGTTTTTTTTGGTTTTATTAAAAAACCAAAAAAACCAAAAACCAAAAAACCAATTGCCTTTAACAGCCCTGGCTGAAACCCATATCAGATATAGGCCGACGCAAAGCATTGCGATTGTGTTAGTGGAAATTAGGCACTTAATTGTAAACGTAATTTGAGCGTCCATTAATAATGTTAAATTCATTAAGGCACGCGGACATATTATGGTGAACACACGCATTTGGTTTGGTTTTTTGGACTGGATAGGCTACCGCCAGTTAGGTCTAAATCAAGTGACGGTGCAAGACTCAATATTACATGTAGGCCTAACCCAAAGACTTCATGTCGGAACTGGTAAACCCGGGTACGCGTACCCGACCCGTGAAATGCCTAATCGTATTCGTAATCGTAATCGTAAACTCGGAACTTCTACAGCGCCGACAAAAGTGAAGTCGCGGGAACCAGCTTATTCACAGGCGACAATCAAAACAAAATCGATAGGCAGGGTGTCAAAATCCAGAGAGTCAGGCAGGCAGACAGGCAGGCAGGCGGCTAAGGTGGATGGTGTTTAGTGTTCAGCGAGGTACCGGGTAGGCAGGAAGAAGTGTAGGATTCAGGATAGGATTTGTCAAAAAGCAGTGTTTTCAGTTTCGAGTGAAAGACCTGTGGAGAGATAGCGAGAGGTGGAGTTTTTGACTTCGTAGGATGGGTCAGATATTTGTCGTAGTGCTGGTGGAAGTTTGTTCCAAAGAGGTGGAACAGCTAAGGCTATGGAGCGATTTGAGAAATTTTAGTGATGAGGTGACGGTAGGGCGGAGCAGTGTTAGGGAGGAGGAGGAGCGGGTTGGACGAAGTGGCTGGATCGTGAACAACTGACGGAGATAGGAGGGCTGGGAGGTTTGAAGTGTGTTGTAGGTGAGTGAGATGACTTTAGGCCTATATTCTATTCGTTCAGGAATTTTGAGCCAGTGGAGTGATTTGAGGATAGGAGTGATGTGATGGTGTTTGGGGGTTTTGGCGACAGCACGACCTGTATTATACCTGACTCGCGTGTAAGGAACGGATACGGTAAACTCGTGAGCACCGGTATTCCAGCAGACCTCTAGAAGCTATAATAATATTTAGGCAGGTATTCAAAGCAAGTATTTTAAAGGTATAAGCATATGAGTGTAGGTGGTCAATCTTCTCCTTCACCTCTTCATCTTCCCACCAACAGCGTACTCATTATAACTGAGTTTGCTGAGTTTGGTATACGGTCGTAAGTTGAGCAGAACAAATGTCTGCCCTAGCGCTGATTTGAACCCCAACCTCTCGGTTAGAAATCCAGCACGCTAACCGCTATTATAGGTTATCGCGCATCCCTTTCCTCCTCCTTTTATTTGTCTTTCAAACGAAATTACAATAAGAAAACTTATTTAAACAAAATCAGAGTTTTAATATTTTAATTATTTAACAATTACTGAACTGAGACCTACATGTAATTGCGAAGGCCTAACACGCAGTTGCGGCAGTTCCGTAAAGCTACATGTACATTTTGTACTCAAAAAGGCAAAACTTTCTGATCGAAAATGTTACATATTATGTAGTCAATTCTTCAGCTACAATCTTTCAAACATCGCCGTCTGTGTGTGATGAATATTAACTCATTTCCCTAGAGAAGAATGACTGGATGATCAAAAGAACCCCTGTCTGAATTTCCAAAATAATGACTGTACTGATTAATAATTAACTAAATCAACGAATGAGTTGTAATCAAGTAACTGCAAAAGAAGTTACGATGAACGATTGTTTAAGTGAACGATACGACAGTCTGATTAAATGAAGGACGAATGGATCGCTGTGATTTTGGAAGTTGCATAGGAGCAGGAGGAGAATAAAGACGAAGGATAAATAGGAGCAAAAAATGGGAAGATGAGAATGAAGACTGGAAGAGGAAGATGAATGTAGCGGAAGAGGAGGAGAACAGGAGAATGCAGAAGACAATGAGATGTAGAAAGACGAGCCGATGAGGAGCAGAAGGACTAGAAGTGGAGTTGCAGGAGGAAGAAGAAATGGAGCAGAAAGAGGAAGAGCAAAATGAGGAACAGCCGGAGGGAAAAAAGGAGGAAGATTGGGAAGGTGCGGCCAATTAGGAAAAGGAAGAAGATGGATGGAGGATGAATAAGTTTCCGTCGTAGTCTTCTGAGATTTTTGTCCATGACTTTTTGTTTCGATTCGGGTGAAACACTGAAAACGGAGGGTGAAGTTCCATCGTCGAGAGAAAGAGACTCCTTCTCTGTCAGACTGTTTCCTCAAAATGAAATCGGTGAAAGGCCAGACCATCTGTCCAAACATACAATTTTGACAGAATTAGTCTCCCTTTCAGATTGCTTTCATTATTATAGCATAATGAATGAATGAGTGAATGAATGAATGAGTGAATGAATGAATGAATCTGTCTAGCTGCCTGTCTGCCTGCCTGCCTGTGTGTCTGTCTGTGTCTGTGTCTTACACGCAGTTCACAGCTGAGCATTGTGCATGTCGTCCTAATAATATTGTGTTGATTGTATTGTATTGTGATGCATTGTCTTGTACTTATTGTATTCCATCGTATTGCATCTGGTCTTAGTTCATCCTCATCCTCATGTTATCTTCACCAAATCATCTTCATCATAAATTATATCATCATCATCTTCGTCGTCGTCATCATCATTATCATCATCATCATCATCATCAGCAGCAGCAGCAGCAGCAGCAGCAGCAGAAGCATTGGCATAACCATCGCACCTGGTTCGTTGTGAAAGTCATTGGTCAACATGTCAACTACGTCATCCATCACTGATGTCATCAGCGAATCATGACAATGAACCAAAATAGAATCTACGACGAACAGAAATTTATTCATTTATTCATGCATTTTAAATAAGGAAAGAAGAAAACATAATTGAAGGGTAGAAGAAATAGAGGACTAAATCCTAATGAACTGTATGAATAGACAAGAAAAAGTAAATTAAAAAATATATTTAAATACGACGACTAAGCCTACTAATGCTACTACTAATAATACCACTACCACCACATGACTAGTACCATCACTACCACCGCTACTATCCTTCTACAATTTTAATTATTAGACCTATTATAAAGTTTTTTTTACTATCATTATCACTATTGCCATCATAATCATCATCATGATCATCGTCATCATCAATCATCATCATCATCATCATCATCACCTCCACATTACAAAAGTTATAGTAATAATAGCCATAATAACAACAACAATAGGCCTAATAATAACAATAATAAAATCACGACATCAGAAAGATTAACCATACCAGATAAATGCAATCCCTAATTTTTGAAATTCTGAGAGATCATAATTATGTACATTGGGTACTAAAATAATATTAATAGTAGGACTAATAATTATTATAGGCTAATACTACTATAATTGTCATTAATCTTGCAGTTGTTGCTGTTATTTTTATTATTATTGTTGTTGTTGTTATTATTATTTTAAATTAAGTTTTTGGGTTGGCTAAACCTCGTCAGGCTGCCAGCAAGGTAAAAGTGCTGCACAGCATTAAAGCGTTGGATCCCAACTGATAAGTGCTGAAAAAGATGGCGTGTTTCTTCTGCGTCTTCAGATACTT
Organism: Aporrectodea caliginosa; assembly: GCA_020284085.1. Taxonomy (NCBI): domain Eukaryota; kingdom Metazoa; phylum Annelida; class Clitellata; order Crassiclitellata; family Lumbricidae; genus Aporrectodea; species Aporrectodea caliginosa. The sequence continues at coordinate 532,685 of JACEVL010001569.1, forward strand.
GGACTAGTAAGCGCCCAAGCTTCGTAATAAAGGTAGGCCTAAACCCAGCATAGTTAATTGTGTGGCTCGCAAATTCTTGTTTCAAGGCAGAAGCATACATCTCTTACACTAGCATTCATGCTTGTGTCTAAAAATTATTATTATTATTATTATTATTATTATTATTATTATTATTATTATTATTATTATTATTATTATTATTATTATTATTAAGCTTATTATTATTATTATCATTATAACTATTATTGTCACATACCTTTTTGCTGTTGGCTGATCCTTAAGCACGACATGCGCGAAAAAACAGCAGACAAAAATATGAAATAATTAGGTTCGGTTAGGTAACATCGGTTATAATATTATTATAGATTTGTAGGCCTTGCATTTAAATCGAATTGCACTGCTTTAAATTAATTCGGCATTGTATTTTTCGTTTGATCAATCAATAGGAGCAGACAGAACTCTGCTCTTTTACATGTAATTAGGTTATAGTTATTTAAATTTAGATGTTTAGTTTAATTTAAGTTTAGTTTGACTGTTTTGCTCTAGCCTTTAGTAAAATCTTTATAAAGCATTCTCGATAAAAAGATTTGAGTCTCTTCTGTTTAATTTTTAACTGAAACATTTGACTACCGTATAGTAGGCCTACTACGGTATACGGTACCGTCTTTAGCGTTGGAAACTCGCTGTCTTGATTTTACTGCAGAATTTGAAATGAAAATAACTTTTTTTACAATACCTTAGATCTGAAATTCTAAATGGCGCTACGCAAATGTTCAATACATATTGTAATGCAGATTATTGCTACGGTTGAGCAATTTTGAACAGTGACTAGAACATTCAAAACAGTCTCTGATGCACACAAATCTGAAGACTGTTGCGAGAGAATGTAACCGTCAAATGAACACACAGGTAGAGACAGACAAAAACAATTGATTGACTAGAATAAGAAGAAACTGTTACGAGAAACTAGTTTACAACGATATATGAACATTACGGGCGTATTTTGACTAAACTTCGTACAATAAATTAGCCTATATGTATAGAGTCAATTGATGGTAGTCTGAACTTTATCTACGATTAGTTAATCTGGAGAAGAACGAAATGCTTTAGCCAAGCTTCAGTTCGAGTTGCGTCAAGATTGTCGTTACAATACTTACACTAATAATCAGTGATATTATTTTTATCTGTTACTTTAAACACAATTCAGTTTTCGTTTTTGAAAACTAAAATCAAATCAAGGAAGGTTCACTTACGAGTCGGCTGCGTCTTTGTGATTCTCCGCGGAATACTTAACATTTTCTGCAAAATGGCAGGAAATAAGTAGAAGAACATTAACCTCCTTGACGTTAACCCCGAACGTTACTCGGGCCGGGAATTCTATGCAAAAGCGGTTAACCCCGAGTCACGTTCGGGCTCATACATACATACATACATACATACATACATACATACATACATATACATATATAAATGCATATATACCTACATAATTATATATAATTATACCTACACATGTATATATTTTACACATAGATGTATATGTATATATATATATACATACATACATACATACATACATACATGCATACATACATGCATACATACATATACATATATAAATACATATATACCTACATAATTATATATAATTATACCTACACATGTATATATTTACACACATAGATGTATATGTACATATATATACATATATATACATACATACATACATACATACATACATACATACATACATACATACATACATACATACATATACATATCTAAATACATATATACCTACATAATTATATATAATTCTACCTACACATGTATATATTTACACACATAGATGTATATGTACATATATATACATATATATACATACATACATACATACATACATACATACATACATACATACATACATACATACAAATACATATATAAATACATATATACCTACATAATTATATATAATTATACCTACACATGTATATATTTACACACAAAGATGTATATGTATATATATACATACATACATACATACATACATACATATACATATATAAATACATATATACCTACATAATTATATATAATTATACCTACACATGTATATATTTACACACATAGATGTATATGTACATATATATATACATATATATACATACATACATACATACATACATATATCTGTATATATATGCATATATATATATATATATGTAAATTTATACATGTATTTGTACATATATACATATGAATATATGTAAATGTATGCATATATGGCTATGCATGTTTACATATACAATTACACATATATACCTACACATGTATATTCATGCATATACATGCATACGTAAAACAATGCAACGTTTTTGGCTCGTTTTCTGGGAGAAAATGAAACGCTAAGGAGGTTAAACGAAATATAAATGTACATGAGAATTCAACGACAAAATGTTTCCAGGAATTCAAATGATAAGGAATGGAAAAACAAAACCATGCAATCCCTACCAGTTTTAAATATAATGAACCAAACCAGATTAAGACACGCTGAAATGAACCCGATCAAACCACACAAGACTAGCCTAAACGAGCAATTCAATACCCTGCAAGCCAAAATAACTACACCCTCAGTAGCATCAACATCATCATCATCATCATCATCATCATCATCATCATCATCATCATCATCATCATCATCATCATCATCATCATCATCACCACCACCACCACCACCACGACCACCATCACCACCCACCACTACGACCACCACCACCACCACCACCACCACCACCACCACCACCACCACCACCACCACCACCACCACCACCACCACCACCACCTTTTAATACAGTAAACAATATAGCACACCACACTACAATACAAAGCAGTATAATACAAAGCAGAACAGTACAATACGATCAATACTAACTGGACCGGAAGTAGCCTGGCGAGATCAAACGAGAACAGTTTATCTTACCGTATCTGACGTCATTCTGTTTCCTGCTGGTCCTCGTTAGGCTTCTCTGTGCCCAGGTCCTCCTCAGAGACAGGACAACAACGAGGGCGGAACCAAGGACAGCCACAATGATGGCGAAGGCAAGACCAAGCACACCGTAGGTCACGACGTCACTCGATACACGGCCAGACATATCTAACAACAGCAACAACAAACTGGAGCACTAAATCACAATGCACTCAGTTAAATGACCCAGCTACAATTATATCACTAGACTGGTTGCCATATACGTTATAAAAGAATACAGTGAATTCAGTTAAGCTGAAAAGAATACTTTGAATGGAATAGACTCGAACACATTAGAGTACGTTGAGGTATGGCTGAGTGGAATAACAAAATAAAAATAGAACGTAGGCCTATATGCAGGAATCGGATAGAGTATTACGGTGGGATAAGGTTGAATAGAATAAAATTAAAAACAGTCACATAGAAATGATAGAATGGAATGGAGTAGGAAAGAATAGAAGTGGAAAAGAATAGAGCAGAAAACACTAGAATGGATTCAAGTGAAAGAGAAAGAAGTTAGCACAATATAATACATGTAGATTAGCACATGATAGACGGACATAGCAATAAAGCAGAGACAAACGAATTGGGATTGGCTACACATTGCGTGGAAATTCGCTCCTTAGGACAGTGCTAGAAGGAAGCATGGGAGGAAATAAAGGCCCAGGAAGACCAAGATATATACGGTGCTGGACTGGATGATGGATATTACATACGAGGATATAAAGAAATTAGTGAACAGGCAGAAAATAGAGAAGAATGGTGTCGTTTGATTCTTGGACCTGCCTAAGGGCAGAACACTGAAGAAGAAGAAGAAGAAGAAGAAGAAGAAGAAGAAGAAGAAGAAGAAGAAGAAGAAGAAGAAGAAGAAGAAGAAGAAAGAAAGAAGAAGAAGAAGAAGAAGAAGAAGAAGAAGAAGAAGAAGAAGAAGAAGAAGAAGAAGAAGAAGAAGAAGAAGAAGAAGAAGAAGAAGAAGAAGAAGAAGAAGAAGAAGAAGAAGAAGAAGAAGAAGAAAGAAGAAGAAGAAGAAGAAGAAGAAGAAGAAGAAGAAGAAGAAGAAGAAGAAGAAGAAGAAGAAGAAGAAGAAGAAGAAGAAGAAGAAGAAGAAGAAGAAGAAGAAGAAGAAGAGAAGAAGAAGAAGAAGAAGAAGAAGAAGAAGAAGAAGAAGAAGAAGAAGAAGAAGAAGAAGAAGAAGAAGAAGAAGAAGAAGAAGAAGAAGAAGAAGAAGAAGAAGAAGAAGAAGAAGAAGAAGAAGAAGAAGAAGAAAAGAAGAAGAAGAAGAAGAAGAAGAAGAAGAAGAAGAAGAAGAAGAAGAAGAAGAAGAAGAAGAAGAAGAAGAAGAAGAAGAAGAAGAAGAAGAAGAAGAAGAAGAAGAAGAAGAAGAAGAAGAAGAAGAAGAAGAAGAAGAAGAAGAAGAAGAAGACTAATATTGTAGAAAATAATATGTAAACAAATAGAATGGAGTGGGCTATATCTAATTATGAAATACTGCAGAATTCCTTAGGACAGAACTGAACATAGTTAGGCCTACTGTAGTGTCGACTAACTTGTACTCAGATATGTCACAGACGGACTGGGTTGACTGACTCGCCGGGCATCCGCCATGCTGATCACCCGGAACTGATAGGTCACCCCGCGAGACACAGTCCTCCAAAGAAACCAGGGTTTGTCGACCTCCTGCTGGGCCAGGGTCACCCATTGACCCACCGTTCGGTACTCTAGAGCGTAGGATTCTATGGGAACGGGGCTGGTCGTCGGAGGCAACCAACTGATTAGGAGACCGTCCGATTGCTGCCGTACACTAACATTAATCGGATGAAGCGGCAAAAGTCCTGCCAAAACAGTAAAAATAACCACAATTATTGACAACAGGCCTGAAGATGAATTATTAACAATAGGCCTGAAGATGAATTACTAATAATAATGGTAATGCTAGCAAGAAAATTAAAGATACAACACTGAAATGGCCTTACTGTTACGACGCTCCAACTGACTTCTGCGGCGCCTAGCCTAGGAAATTGCAGGGTTGAACCAATGCTGGGGTGCACATTCTACTAGGCATTTAGCTCTAGAACGAATATGTCTGTCCAGGAGCTCCCTTCAAGAAGACAGTGCCAATTCATTACCCGTATGTGCAGAAGATTACCATAACGGAGATGCGAAGACATTATTCTTCAGGAGTGGCAGAAAAGTATTTTCAACTGATGCTGCTGGAAATAACGCTGTTCATCGTCACATTAAGAGATGCTGTCAGTGTGCCTTTCTGTAAGTCTTCAAGCAGACCGCTGACACAGCGGCACAGAGGATAATGCAATCACCATTTCCGGCTTGACCAACGTTTTGTGTCATAGATGAGCATTATGAACGTCCTTTCTTTCAGCAGTCATTTTCCAACTTATTCTGAACGTCACATGTCTGTTTAAATCAGAAGACAAGTAGGCTACTATAAACGTGTATTTCATCAAAATCGTGCAGGGTTTGGTTCTTGGACGAGACAGTGTCCGCACATACGGTAGCCTATGAAACACTATTTTGCTATTAAGTGTATTGACCGCTCCCCAAGGAATAGGTTGCCTCAAGATGTTCGCTTATTGCTTAGTCCATATTTACTTAAAAGACCCATGTTTATATCTGTTTGAGCATTATATCTATGGATCCATATAAACTTATTACGTTCTGTTTTGACTAATTGTCTTCAGTTGTATCTTCTGTTAGCTCTAGCAGTCTTAAATTACGATCCATTTAGACTAGTTTACGTTGGTCATTCGTCTTTGTTGATTCTGATCGTGCTAGAGACGGCTCCATTACGCCGGAGTTCTCTCCTTCGGGTCTGTCGTTTGCAACTCAAAGGAGATAACAGGGATATTTTGTATATTGTTGTAATGGTGTCAGTACCGGGTTCAATAAATAAACGAATAAAGAGACAGGTTGACAGACAGAGAATAGACAGACAAAGAGAAAACAGATAAAGACAATTAAAAGACCGGGACACAGAGAAACAAAACATAAAGACAGCGACAGACAGACAGAGCAACCAGAGAGATAGAGCTGCAAACAGACTGAGAAAGACAGAGAGCCAGACAAAGAGCGACAGGCACGGGCAGAAAGATACAGGCAGATAAACAGACAGAGAGAAAGACCGAGCAACAAAGAGAGACCGAGATAGAGAGACGTTTAGAGACAGACAGACAGGCATACATACATACAGACAGATAGACACACATAGGGAGAGACAGACAAAAACAATCTGCAGTCTACAGATACATGCATATCTCGGTGCTGTCGAAACCCGGACGGAAGGAGCTGGTCCTACCCAGGTCAGCGGAAGCAGGAGGAGCGTAGGAGCTGTCTCTCTCGACGCGGGGATCGGTGACCGCCGGTGAGGGACCAAGCCGTAAGGGAGACAGCCGACGCTGCCCCGCCGCCCCTTCCAACGCCATCTCCTCCACGCGATCTGAAACATCGATCGAAGAAGAAATCGATTGAAGAGGTCAGGAGGTCGAGGGCTTAACCCCCGGGCAAAACGTGACTATAAAACCAGGACGCTCACTCACACGTCAATAGAATCGATCGCTGGACGATATGAGGCAACATAACAACAACAACATCATCATCATTTATTGTACGTCACTCTTTCTACTCAAACGCTCTACAATAAAATGCTACGCTGTGCATTTCGTCCACTGATTAACTTGACAACAGAATAGAATTACACCAACAAAAGCGAACCTTAATATAATCTGATTAAATGGCTGGCAAAGATGATGATGCCTATGCTTTTTGCCCATGCTGCAAGCCCATATAATTCAGTCAGGCATTAGCGTAATATCATTTCACTTCTTTGTTTATAATATTGAGCGCCTCTGAGTAGGGATCTTGAAGGGGCGCTATATAAATTCTGATTGATTGATTAAATATTAAAGACGAAACTGCCAACGTCTATAACAAATATATATGTAATAAGCTATTGTCATAGCTCCCAACACTCTGTATAAACAGGTGTTGGATAAGCAGGAAGTTGGTTAATGTAATGGAGCCTAATATAAAATATGAATTTGTGTAATGCAATCAAATATTCATACAAAATATTATGCAGCGCACAACAATAAAATGCAAATGGTTAAACTAGTCTAATCGAAATGATTTTTTTTATTGAATTGTATTGTATGTTATATTTTAATGGAAACTCACTTTTCATTTGAGCTGAGATGGTTTCGCTGTTCAAGACGACGTTGTGCCGTAGAAGGCGAGACTGGATACAGAACTCGTAGAAGCAGTTCTCCTCGAGGTCATGTAAGGTGAAGGTCGCTGTGTCGTTTGGAACGATCTCCAGCGTCGACCACAGTCCAAGCGGAACTGAGGTCACGGTCGAGTTGATACTCAACGTCGGTCCAAACTGTAACCGTCGATACCTAAGAGAAGCAGTGTCACGCTATACAATATTATTTAATTCAATAATTCATTAATTCCGGAATTTATATAGCGCCTCTTCAAGAAGCCTACTCAGAGCCGCTCCCAGCCCAGCCACGGCCAAAGAGAAAGGACTTGAGCAATTGGTAGAAAGCAGGCAAATTATTCCGGGGCAGTCAGCGTAAGGCAAGCGGGAGCCCATTCCAAGTAAAGGGGTCACTTAATGTTATGTGATGTTGTTCAATTATATATGTTATCAATGTTATTCAATGCTATTTAATGCCACACAATGTGGTTTAAGGTGTAGTATAGTTATTTACTGTGATATAATGCTATTTAATGATTTTATCAGTTTTTTATGTGATTCAATGTCATTTAGTGTTATAGAATGTTATGTCATATTAGGTTAAGTTATTGAATGGGGAGCCAACTCCCTTTCTATTCCTATCTGACCTGCCGGGTTCGAACTCCTCACGGATAGGCTGCAGAGTACTGCCTTGCCAGGATGCCGATGTTTGCCGAGCCCCAGGGTAATGCAGCGACCCATGGCCAGTGTGTCGGGGTTCGACCCTTGGGAAATGCGGGCCCATACACCTGTTATGTGACCAAGTTGGGGAATAATTTCTGTTAGATGTGGAAGATATGAAGACTAATTTTATAAGAATCAGAGGTTAGAGTTAGAGGTAATAACGGTTGTAACTTGAAGAACTTCGTCGACTTAAGGCAAGGTTTACGTGGTCTTCTGAAAGACCACGTAAGCCTTGCTCAAGTAGACAGATCTAAGTTGTGCACTGGTCTAGCTCATACTGGGGGGCCCGTGGCGCATTGGATAACATCTGGCACACAGACCGAGAGGTGCCGAGTTCGACCAACCCCGTTAAAGATTTAAATTGCGGAAATGTACATTGTGTAGGCTGCTATTAGCGCTTAATAAAGAAAAGATTATTATTATTTATTATTTTTGTATTGCAATCAGCCTCCTTGCATTTCTGTTCATGTTAGTAGTTACCAGCCTCCTTAACCCGTTTAACATTAGCTTAACATGTCAACAAATGTACAGCGCAGTGCGTTTGTCAGGCAGACACTTCAATAAAGAAAAGTTGTAGCTTGACGAACTTCGTTATTATTATTATTATTATTGGTGTATACCAGCAATACATCAATAGACCAACAACAGTCGCGTCTCTGTTCGCCACAATTAGACGTTGTGGCGTTGGAGGCGCCGTGTATTTAATAAAAATCGTCCAGGGTTTATTCTTGGACGAACGACCCTCCGTGGAATGCCACGCCACTTGGCCTTGGCTTGTCTGTCTGTCTGTCTGTCGGTCGGTCTTTCTGTCAGTTTGCCTATATATGTGCCTGTCTTTCTGACTTCATTCAGTTCTACAGTTCTGTCTATTTGTCTGTGTCCATCTGTCTGCCTGCCTGCCTGCCTATTTATCTGCCTCGCTTCATTCAATTAACTATGAACAGCTTTGATCAGCGATTTTCTATGTGTGCCTGTTTGGTCTGTTTGTGTTAGTCTGTTTGTCTGCCTGTTTGTCTGTTTGTCTGTGTGTTTGTCTGTCCGTCCTCGACAGTGAGTGCTAAATTATTGTTCGGGTCGAAGAATGCTTCGTGAATTCCTTGGCCATCAATGGAGGCGAATTAATTGTCGTCGTCGTCACTGGCAGTCAGTCGCAGACATTGGAACTGGACGGTGGCATCAGTCGCAGACTTTGGAACCGCAGAGTGCCAAAGTCTTAGAGTGAAGAAATATTCGTCCTCTGGGAAAAGTTGCATTTGAAAAGCATACGTACGTCGCTGGCGATTATTCTGCGCCAAAATCCATCTTCGAATATTGTACAGTAATGCCTGCACCTTTAGAAATATACGAGGACAAGTGAGGAGCAGAAGGAGAATGGGAAAGAGGATAGGGAGGGAGAGGAAGAAGTGTAGAGAATGAGGAGGAAGAGGAGGAGGAGGAAGAAGAGGAGAGAAGGAGGAGGAAGAAGAGGAATTAGGTGCAAGAAGAGTAGGATGAGGAGAAGAGGAGAAGGAAGATGAGGAAGAGGAAATATACGAGATGGAGAAGAGAATGAGTGCGCTGGTCAGAAACAGAGAATCGTTGGAAAAGGAGGAAAAGAGGATAAAGTGGAGGAAAGGAGAAGCCGGAGCGACAAGAGGACGTATGTTAAAGAGACGAGGAAGTTGAGAAGAGAAAGGAGGGCAGAGCAGAGCAGTGATCAGAGAAAAGCAGAGAGGAAAGCAGAGGGGAGCAGAAGAACGTAGACTCGTAGAGGAAAGCTGAGGAGAGTACTGACCAGAGAAGATGGTGCACTGGATGCCCTTCATCGAATGCCGGATGCCATGAGATCGTTGCGCTGTGATATGTCGTTTCCACGGTAACATTCTGCGGACCATGACGACTGGTCACTGGAATTAAAGACAAAGATAAAGAAGACATAAGGATACAAAGACAAGAGATAGAAGGCATGTAGACAGAGAATTAGCAAGACGAGAGAATACTCTGGCAGGCTGTTACAAACAGACAAACAGGTGTACAGAGAAGACAGGAAGAAAACGCCATTTTATAGTTCTGTCCGTCCGTCATTATTACTAATTATTATTCTATCGCTATCTCACTCTCAATCTATCGGTTGCTGCCTCATTGTCTGCCTGTCTCTGCCGCTCTCTCTCTCTCTGTCTGCCTGTCTCTGCCTGTCTGTCTGTCTCTATCTCTCTATCTGTCTCTGTCTTTCTCTCTTTCCCTCTCTCGGTCTCTGTCTCTTTGTCTCTCATTCTATCTCTCACTCTATTTGTTTTCTGTCCCCGTCTCTGTCTCTCTTTCTCTTTTTCTCTCTCTCTCACTCACTCTATCTCTCTCTCTCTCTCTCTCTCTCTGTCTAGTTGTCTCTGTCTGTCTGTCTCACTCTGTCTCTCTCTCACTTTCTCTCTGTCTCCTTTCTCTCTCTCTATCTCTGTGTCTCTGACCATCTGTCTCTCTTTGTGTGACTGGATGATTGTAATACATTGTTAGACAGCATTTGGTCTTAACAGCTAATCCTCAGTTGTGTCGTACATCAAATAACCTGTCACGAACTGATTTCCTGCATCGATTCACTGCATTTTTATATCACCGGTCAACGCAGTGTGTAGATTGGTTAGCCGGCGGCTGAATGGAGTGGTGCATTCAGTACGCGCTACCTTTTTGTAAGATGATTGCATATCATTTGCATAAATTTACATAATTGAAGTTCTAATAGAATAACATGGTCTAAGAGTGAAAAATTTGCATCTATAGCCTTGAGGTCTTAAAAGATTGTAAGCGTAAGTCAACGCTTGCAAAAGTGTCATCTATAGTCTCATGCTGCATGCGTGTTCCAGCCAATCTGAGTGTATTCACTATCCCTTTCCATTCCCCCCGCCCCCCGTTCTCTCACCTAGGGCCTACTGTCCTTCACCTAAGGCCTACCGTCATCTGTCTCAATAATGACTCTACGCCTTATATTGAAGCTAATCACATTTGTTATGACCCAGTGTCTTTAATGCAGCTCTTATGTATGTGTGTATGTGTGTTTGTATGTATCTGGACTTTTATAAATTTCTTTTTAGGAACCCTTCAAAAGCGCTTAAGGAGGCAAGCAGACGGTAAATAATTGTGTCAATATTATTTGCTTTTATCATACTCTATTTCAAATATTCGTGTTATCGTTCTACACAATGTGTGTCTGTCAGATGCAAATAAAGACTCATCAGTTACCTACTTGACGTAGCACTTGTGAATTAGCTGATGGCGTAGCTATAAGATAACGCTTCAGAAATTTTCAATTTTCAATTTTCAATTTTCAATTTTCAATTTTCAATTTTCAATTTTCAAGTTTCAATTTTCAATTTTTCAATTTTCAATTTTCAATTTTCAATTTTCACGATTATGATGTAAATTTATGATTATGAGTTTATGATTATCTTTCTCTCTCCAAAAAATCGTTGTCCTTCGGTTGGCAGCACCGCCATCTTTCTTTCGAATGTTTTCTTTCAGATCAGTTTGTATTTAATGCTCAGTAGTTCTGAAGGTGTATGCCCGTTCACGCTTTTGTCCAAACCGTCGGCTGTATTGGATCGGTTTGAGGTATATTGAGGTCACGGATCTGCGTATAGATAACTATGCTCGCCTATAGATTGTTAATCAAAGTTCTTTGGTCACAGCGATGGATGAATGGATAGATGGGGGTTGGGTGGATGGGTGGAAGGATGGATGGATCGATGGATGGATGGATTGATGGATGGATGGATGGATATTGCTGTGTGCCTATGAAGTTACTTAATGACCGAACGTGTTCTATCGAGCGTTAAACAGGATCGATCTCATTACTGGAGATGTCAGCCAGGCAGGCGGACGGGCGGACGGGCTGACAGACAGACATGCAAACGGACAGGCATACAGCCCAAGTAAGATAGGATACAGAGAGAGCCAGGCAGCAGGTATACGCACATCCACACATAAATACAAGCTTCACAATAGAAAAACAGAAATGCTGAAATCGGCAAGAACCTAGGCAGTCGTTGAAACGGGCAAAGACAGCTTTACAGGCACATACAAAGACACTGATACAACGAGACAGGGACACAAAGACAAAGTATGTAAGCAAGTGTATGCATCCATCACAATACGAATCCAAAAACCGGAAAGTCAACAAAGACAAAACGGGGCAGAAAGACGGAGAGAAAGATACAGGCAGAAGTACAGACAACGAGACCGTGCATTAGCTTTGATAACAGCTGCAGAAGTGATGTATAAGTTTTGTCGATGGACCTTGCTTAAAAGGAACCAAAGAAACAAAGAGAGAGAGAGAGAGACAGACAGACAGAGACAACGATGCAGACAGACAAAGACAGACAAAAGACAATAGACAGATGAAGAGACAGAATGGAAGAAAAGAAAGTCGATAGAATGTACGGATCAGTTCCGGAATCTATTGTTTACAAAACGCAGACGCTTAATTAGTAGATAAATGCCAATCGTTGGTTTTCCAGGACCGGAAGAAACTCCGTCCCTGCATTCCCTCTCTTCCCTTACACCCTGCGCTGTTCCCTCCATCCATCTATGGCCTCACATTCATCCATCCTTCCGTCACACCGTCCGTAAATGAATCAGTTAGTCAGTCAGTCAGTCAGTAAGTCGGTCAGATAATCCATCCAAAAGTAAGAATAATAGTAATAATATTCTTGATTGAAACAATCAGGTTGACAAACCGCAACCGGTTACAGTGTACAGTTATGCAACTGAAACAATTCACAAGAACACAAATGACAGAAGACATAAATCTTAACTACTAACAAAACAGACAGCCTGCAATACACGGCGCTAATAGCATCCTACAAAGAATATCCGCCCTACGGGGCTCGAACTCGGTACCTCTCGCTCTCTATGCCAGTGTGTTATCCAATGCGCTATCGGGAAAAGGTAAAGAAAGCCCTAAAAGATTATGGCCTACAGACAGGCTATATATGGTATGGCAGAGTATCGTTTGGCATTGCGTCGTGTTCTGTATGGTATGTTATGAAAATGTATGTTCGAATGTGCCATGGTGCGGATCAGTATGGCGTGATATAAGACAGCAAGGTATTGATTATCATAATTATGGTAAATGAATGATGGACGTACCTTCGATGAGAAGCAGCGTAGTGGTTGAAATGGTAGCAACGGGATTGGTTGCTATGCACTCATAGATTCCCTCGTCATCCCTTGCCAGACGGGCAATGGTCAGGTTCCCGCCATCTTGCAAGGTACGCGTTGTTTTAGGAAACGAACCATTGACCTAAAGGGTCAGGTCAGGCAAAATTAGGTTAGAGCAGGCAAGGTAGGGAAAGGGAAGAAAGAGTAAGGCAAGGGAAAGAAATATAAGGTAAGGTCAGGTAAACTAGCTATTAAATACCATATTTGGCTTACTAGATGGTATACTATCTGGCTTACTAATTACCTTAATAATTGGTTTACTAATTGCTTATTTCCTTAGCTTACTAATTGCCTTACTAATTGGCTTATTAGTTAGTTTACTAATTGCCTTACCAGTTGTCTTACTAGGGATGCTTTTGCGAAGTACTTAACATGTGCTATATTGAATGTCGTGATGGAAAAAATAAGTAATAAGGAAGTAAGTGGCCTTTATTTGTATCTGCCAAGCGCACATGCAATACAGCGAGTATCTTACATATATACATTTGAAATATAATTATGACAGAGGTAGATTAATGTCACACATGCACAGCTAAATATAACTGAAGTTACATCGATTAACAAAACTACTTTTAAGCAGTCTAGATTAATTGTAACAATTTAATTGTTAGGATGAAAGGCTACCAAATGATGCAGACATACATGGTTTACTAGTGGCTTATTAACTGGCTTATAAGTTCGCTTACTAATTTCCATACCAGTTGTCTTACTAGGTATCTTACTAGTGATTAACTGATTGGCTGACCTTTCTCCAGGTGATGGTTGGTTTCGGACTGGCGCTGCTAATGCAAGGCAGTTGGACATTTTGCATCGGCTGTCTCTGGTAGATAGGACGAGGCGTTAGGACAAAGTGCGGCACATCTGGAAAAGAATTTGATCACGATCGATATGACCATATAGGATGATGAGAATGATGTCAGCTATAGCATCATACATGTATATGATGATGAGAATGATCTCAGCTAGCATCATATAGAATGATGAGAATAATATCAGTGTGCATCATCACCGTGGCCTTCTCATTATTTTGTTTGAATTTGAGTTTGAGTTTGTTCAAACATGTATTTGTGTGTCGGTGAGTTTGCCAATCAGTCTGTGTACGGTACATTTATAGTCAGTCCTTCTGCCTCAGTCTGCTGACCTGTCTGTCCATTGATAGACAGACAAGCAGGCAGACAGTCGATCTGATCAAGCAGACATTGGTGTCACTAGAAAGACAAACTGGTGCCAAAACGTATTCAGCATTGTCTACAATAATTTTTCACGACAATATGGTCTAAGTTCTGCAAACTGGCCACAATGTATGTCTATCTGTAGAGGCCACACTGTATGTCTAGCTGTAGAGGCCACAGCAACTGTGCTCTCTGAACAGACAGTCAATTGATTTGAACGTTCAGACTGCGTAATAAGAGTCTGCTATATCCATGCAGTACTTTTAAAAGTGACTCCTTTTTTTACCAGACAACCGTTTTGTGTAGGCATTCTGTGAGAGAGTTTTATTTAAGTACTCCAAAAGCTGCAATAATGTCAGGCAATGTGCTGCAATGATTGTACTTTTATACCATACAACTTATTTCTACGACATATATTGGTGTCTGCTATTGCAGATACTACTCTTAAGATAGTAGGCCACATTGACTGTGCTTCATAATCAGACATTTGAATATTCTTTTCTGAAAACTTAAGTGTCTGCTTTCGGCGGAGATGGACCTGCGAGTGGCAGCATTTGAATCGGAGTTTTATTGCTTCGGACGCAGTGAATGGCCCCAAACGAGATCGCAAAATGGCCCCATTTGGCAGATTTCACGACCAGACGGACGACAGAGAAAACCACTGTCAATCGACGCACGATGACACTCAGCCACGCACACGACGCCACATAGAACTACGCAACGGGAAAACTGCACTGGGCTGGAGAGAATATTGCCATGTGATGTATGTATGTATATATATGTATGTATATATGCATGCATGTATGTATGTATGTTTCATTGTATGCATTCACACATGTATGTATGTAGTATGTATGTATTTATGTGTGTATGTATTTATGTATGTATGTATGTATGTATGTATGTATGTATGTATGTATGTATGTATGTATGTAGTATGTATGTATTTATGTGTGTATGTATTTATGTATGTATGTATGTATGTATGTATGTATGTATGTATGTGTATGCACGTATGTATATAGCCTATGTATCATTGTATGTATGTATGTATGGTTGTATGTGTAGATATGTGTATGTATGTATGTATTTATTCATGTATGTATGATGTATGTATGTATGTATGTATATATGTAGGTATGTATGTATGTATGTATGTATGTATGTATATATGTATGTATGTGTGTATGTTTGAGGGGTCTGAATGACCTATAGCATTACTTCCTTGTCAAAAAAGCCAGTGATGGTATATGATGTGATGTGAAGGCATGGAGCCAGTTGTGCATCTGAAGCACATTCGTGTAAATGGATTTATCTAGGCTAAGCTTTTCGCATTACAGGGTAAGGTAAGGTAAACTAACTTGAGTAAAGGAAAGGTAAGGTTAATTAACCTAATATAAAGTAAGGTATATTATGGTATGGTTAGTTAAAGTAAGCTTAGGTAGCATTTCATTTAAGGCTGTTTATAAGCGTCTTTTCAACAAGTAATCGTAATCGTAAACTCTAAATTTATAAAGTGCTACTCTAAAGCTAAGCGTCGGGCACCAGCTTATTCGCGAGCGCTGCCATGTGATCGGAGAGGTTGTCCAGAGATCGATGTCCAGTGGAAGTCCGACTTCGATGCCAGAGCGACCAGAGAAGAGTAGGCAGTGCGGCTACTAACTAGGTCTATATCCTGGTACAGTGGTATACGCGTTGAACCTGGTCTTCTTTTATGTGTGTAAAGATCTGGAGTTTTCAGCTGAAGCGTAAACAAGATAAAAGCAATCATGCAATCGAATTGGTCTTTATTGATAGACAACGAGTTGTCAATTTCACAAATGACGAGACGAGAGTCCAACCCTTCCAACGTAGAGGCAAAGCACTGGCGAAGTTTTGCAACGCATGATATGCCTAATCGTGCACCACCCAGATTCCAGCATCCTCGTTTGTGGCATTCATGACGTCATCGCGTAGGTCGACGTCGCACTGACTTCTGGGGGTTATGAAGCGCTGTTTTAATTAGGCGTCGGAAAGACTTATGGATAATGGAGGAGCTGAGGAGAATTAGTTGGATATGACGACAACGTAGATATTAATATGCGAGGGATCAGTCGCGTCTTTATGGTCACGTCTCCAGTGTAGGGAGAGAGGAAGAGGGGTAGGGAGAGAAGAAGAGGGGTAGGGAGAGAAGAAGAGGGGTAGGGAGAGAAGAAGAGGGGTAGGGAGAGAAGAAGAGGGGTAGGGAGAGAAGAAGAGGGGTAGGGAGAGAAGAAGAGGGGTAGGGAGAGAAGAAGAGGGGTAGGGAGAGAAGAAGAGGGGTAGGGAGAGAAGAAGAGGGGTAGGGAGAGAAGAAGAGGGGTAGGGAGAGAAGAAGAGGGGTAGGGAGAGAAGAAGAGGGGTAGGGAGAGAAGAAGAGGGGTAGGGAGAGAAGAAGAGGGGTAGGGAGAGAAGAAGAGGGGTAGAGACGGAGGGAGGAGGGAGGGAAGGAGGGATGAGGAAGAGGGGAATGAGACAGGGATTGAGAGAAGGCGACATTGAGGGAAATGTGCAGGAAGCAGTGCCAGATTAACTATGGCGCAACTGGCGCACTTGCGCCAGGCCTTCTTTCGGGGGTAAAAATTTAAAAAACATTGAGAAATCCGATTATCCGATTATTCCGATCGAATTTGTTTATATAAGTCACAGTCCGGCTTATTTAAAATGTTTAATTTCTAAAACAAGCATTGCATATAAAATTTGGTGGCATTATAAAAACAGGCCTTCTACAGTACTACTACTATAATGATGACGTACTAATTAATTGTGTACTGTAATGATGACGTATGACGTAATAAATTTATGCGCGGATCGACCCCATCACCAAATAAAATATAGATATGCGTAGGCCTACGGTACAGACGACACAGTGTATGTTCCATGTAATATTATTATCTACTATTTAGTGTTTATGTAGCTGCTTATTTCTTTTTTTAATTTTAATTTTTAAACAAATAAAATAAGTAGGCCTAAAGAAAATGAAGAAATTTGAGTCGACAGAAACAGGTACAGCAGTTACTCCACAAAAGATGCTGAATATAATGTACCGCTATAATCTGAAAGACGGCTTTCCAAATGTTTGTATTGCACTACGTATTAATACTTAACTTTGCCTGTAAGTAACTGCAGTGGAGAAAGATCATTCAATTCAGTCATTTAAAACGCATAAAATCATCTTTGAGGTCAACAATGGGCCAGGACAGATTGGCAAATTTAACTCTTTTGAACACTGAGTCGGAAATCTTGACAGATCTTGACTTTCAAGATATCATTGATTCTTTCTCTACTTTAAAAGCGCGAAGGAAATACTTTTAAACTCGACGAACAATTTTGAACAGTTGAACTGTAACAAGTAAAATTAAAAAATCTCCTATGATCCTATCACAGCTTCATTTTGTGTTCATAAATTATTAAAGTATGTTTTTCTATATAATTAATTTTCCCCATTTTTTTGATAATTTGATTGGATAGAGGGCCTACTTTAGTTTTGTTGCATTGTTTGCGCCAGGCCTCTAAAAAGTTAATCCGGCACTGGCAGGAAGACAAGAAAGTAAGTAAATACGAGGAAATGGAGAGACAAGAAAGAAGGGAGGCATGGAGAGGGAAAGATAGACAGAATGAGAGAGAAAGAGAGGAAGACAAAGAGACAGACAGAAAGAGGATGAAATAGAAACAGGAACAAAGACACGGGAAAGGCAGGGAGAAAGGGAGACAGGCAGGGAGGCAGACCAAAAGAGAGGTAGGGAGGAGGAAGAGACAGAAAGGAAGAAGAGTGAAGAGGAGAGGGATGTAGTGAGGAGAGGAAGGAAGAGGGGTGAGGAGAGGAAGGAAGAGGGGTGGAAGACATTGACGAATTCATTTGCCCTTAGGTAGAGAATAATTACATCTGAAAGACTTCGGGGGAGGGCATCGCAATCAGTGAAGGAGCGTGTGGAAGAAAGGAGGGAGGGATGAAAGGGATGGACGGAGGGATGGACGGAGCAAAGGAAGAAAGAGGGAAGAGAAGGTGAGAAGGAGAGAGGAAATCGGAGGGGGAGGGTTAGTGGAACAGAGGATATCCAGGGCATTTGTCCGTCTGTTATTCATTCTTCCTCTTCTCTTCGTTCGTATATTCCGCGTCATTGCTCTCTTTCTCCGTCTATTCAATCTTTCTTCCATCGTTTCCTTTCCTTCTATCCTCATCTTCCACTCCTCTCGTTTTCCGTTCCTCTCCTCTTCGTTCCTTCTTATCCTCATCCTCTCTTTATGTCCTCCTCTTCTCATTCTCTGTCTCCTCTCCTTCCACCCTTATCCTTCGTTTCTCTTCTCCTTTCACTGTCCGCCTCATCCTCCTCTTCTTTCATTCTGCTTTTCCTTTCAACCGTTTTCTTCATCCTCTTCCTTCGCGTGGTCAATCATTCTTCTCTCTTTCCATCCTCCTCCTCTTTCTCTCCTTCCTCTCCTTCTATCCTCCTGTTCTTCCTCTCATATCTCTCTGTTCTTCTTCCTCCTCCTCCTCGTCCTCCTCCTCCAATCCTCAATCGATCTATCATCGTTTCTTGGCTGCTTGCACTTGATAAACCAGCGGAAACGAAAACGAAGCTACTAAGAGCCGATAATGACCAATTAGAACCGAAAATAGAAAACCAAAATATCTCCGAACACAGTCACGTCTGTATATCCTTATTTGCTTTGGCATATCCAGGCTCTTTATGTATGTATGTATGTATGTATGTATGTATGTATGTATGTATGTATGTATGTATGTATGTATGTATGTATGTATGTATGTATGTATGTATGTATGTATGTATGTATGTATGTATGTATGTATGTATGTATGTATGTATGAGCACTTGTTATAGCGCCCATTTAGATTTATGTATAAACGCATATGGTCTCTATTTGTTAATGACATATTTACATAATTGTGTTACGTTACTTAGCCTACGTATGTAAATATATACATACATGTATATTAGGGTGCATCATATGCCCCAAAATATTTCAAAGTGTTTGTCCCTATTTTATTTCATTTCCTATTAGTGAAAAGGCATGTTTACCAAAATTTGGCAATATTCTGACATACACTAGGTATCCCACCCAACAACTGAAGTTTTGCAGGAGCGAACCATTACGAGAATGTCATACATGTCATACAAGTTGCACTAGGGGTGTCCAGAAATATGATACATTGCAGAAAACACCCATACTCAAGTTTTTCCCATTATTCGATTCATTAGTTATTTATAAATATTTTTTCAGAATTTTAAAATGTTATCCTGAGGTGGCTCAAAGACCCCCAAACATACCCTACTTAAATACCCAGGACTGAAGGGTTGGGACTAGGAACTTGGGTTCATTGTGAATTTACTCTTTTTATTAACAAAAATTAACAAAGAGTCCGATTTGGACGAACTTTTTGGAACTTATTTGACTTGACAAGAGTTACATTTGGGAAAAATGTAGACACCATATAAAGGTCATTCAAGGTCATTTCAAGGTCAGAATAAACGAAATCTAGCAAAAACGAGAAAAATGGCCAGATCTCGGCTAATAATCGTTGAAATCGGCTAGTTTTTTCTCGTTTTTCTCGTCTTGATAAGACCCAGTGGCGTCGCCAGAGCTTCAAGGTTGGGGGGGCAAGGCATAGGAGGACAGAGAAATGAGCGTCCATACTGTAATGGTAGCATTTTAAGCTATCATAGGAAAAAAATTGTTCTATTATTTCAGCGCTGATAGGAGCCAACTGTGACTCGTAGCTAAATGTTAAATGTTCGCATTTTCATATAGTGACCGTATACGCCGTATACGGTCACTATACGGCCTCGACCCTGCTCATTTTTCAAATGAATTGATCCTTCATCACTGCTCGCCCGTTCGAATGGACGCCACACCATTTAAGGTCTCCGTGCAAGTACCGTGCTAGCCCGAGGTTTAAGATGTAGTTTGAACCGTATTAAATGAGTTTGACTACAGATAATATTAGCAAACCCGACATTTATTAAAATTAATATAAAAACTAGAAAACACGTTCAATATCCATGAACGCCATAAGCCTTGGGGTAAACAGATTGCTGACCAGACACAATTAGCAGACATAGTTTACAAATGGTATACAAACCAAGCAAGAAGGATTCAACTACCGAATAGGGAAGCCAAGCAGTGATGATGCAGTTTTACTGGTGAACAATCGACAATAGAAACAGAACGCCGACTTCTTTAAACGACTGTACTCGGGGTTAAAGTGGGTGGGAATGCGTGGGAACGGCCTCCCACTGCTCTCGAGAATTGGCGGGCGACGGAGTATTAATTCATAGATATTTTTATTCCCTTGTCTTAAAACCAAGATAGTGTGAATCAGTTTGCCATGTTTTGTCTCTGTATAGAAGTATCTATTTCACAACAAGTATTATACCCACACACACGCCACATACATAATATTATGCATATATACTAGGGTGGTTCTTAAAAATAAAAGTGTGAAACTAATGTTCTCCAAGGTTCCATTTGGTTCCATTCCATCCAGAAACAGCACACAAAAAGTTGTATGAAAATTTTTAATATTTAGGACTGCCACAACACCATCAAAGTTTCACCCTTTATCAAATAGAGGAGCACTCGAACAGTAAGCATAATATTATAGTTGTAATCAAAAATGAAAAGTGAACACTTAAACCAGGAATAAATTCAACTGCCTGTAGTAGGTCCAGATTACAGCACAATTACATTTATTGCATGCCTGGTTACTACTGATTACACTGATTAGTGATTAAAATTATTTTTATTAGAGTTATTATTATTATTGAGGAAATGGTAAAAAGTTAATAACTTCTACAAATATGGGCATAAATTAACACATCATTTTATTCAGTTTTAAGAGCTCTTTCTATGGGTATATTGAATGGCAGTTAATTAGTTTTCAATTAGAATATTTTACAAGAAAACCTACAATTTTCTCGAAAACGCTTTGTCTCGTAACTTTGGCCCTCTGGTGGGGGCGGAAGACATTTATATTTTTTTTTTAAATTTTGAACAGTGTTTGATCCATGCCATTAGGCAACTTTTGGTTGCTATTACTTTTCGAATTTCTAATTTTCGCTTTTTTCCACTGCACCCTTTTGTGTATGCTTGTTCGAATAGATTTGTGGTTATCGGTCTCAGGAACTCACGGATCAAATACCACTAAAATGCCAATGAAAATTAATAATAAACAATCAACGAGAACATAAACATTGTAGAAATTATTTTTAAGTTGTGCTTAAGTAAATCATCCAGCTTTTCTGTTGAAAACTAAACATAGGTCCAAAAATGCGAATCAAATACTTATACTCGAAATGACGAAAATTATCTGTAAAAGTCAAAATTTCAAAGACGTTGTTGGCGGCAGTCCTAGATATTGTTCAATCCTGATAATTTTTGGGCTACATTACTTCTAAACCAATTGGCACGGAATGCCGGGTTGGCGAAAGTAAACAACTGAAGTTGAAAATTTTCCATTAGAGATGCAACCACCCTAATATATACACACACGCACACACTGATGCTTGCTTTTGCGTGCACCCGTTGAGCGAGAATGCGTCATCTGACTGCATCCCTGCAGATGTCGCTCAAAGAGGCAGGTATACTAATAATTTCCACATGTTGTCTTGGACAGCCTGTTGGAATGCGGCTGTGTGACTGGTGTAAATAGGTCACCCCATCATGACTCATCACTGCGAATAGGAGAGATAAACAACATTGGACTTTTCCGTATTCTTCTGTAAATTTTGTGTAAAGCACAATCCGTCACCTGGTGATTAGTGATTAGTCTTTAAAAAGAAAACAAACTTTGGAAGAGGAGAAGAGGACCTTCAATGTAAAATGTCAAACCACACACCATATAGGGTACCCCCCCTAAAAAAACTCACCGGATTTGCACGAATCCCAGGACCCAGCCTGACCAGGGTTGGGGGCCAGCTCCCCCCCCTCGTGGCGACGCTAATGATAAGACCTACTTCCTTTAAGAAACAAGGCTACTAAATGCAAGGCAATCCAAGGTTATTTTAAGGTCAAAAGGTCAATTAAATTGAAAATCAGAGAAAATGGTCATAACTCAGCCAGATATTGCTCTATTTGGGTGATTCTTTTACCTGTTTGCTCGTACTGATAAGGGCCACATTCCAGAGGACATAGTACTAAAAGGCTAACTTAATAAGAAAAGGTCATTTCAAGGTCAAAAAGTAAAATCAAGAAAAATGACCATAACTCCGAGTCACCAAAATGAAACAACATTTGGTTGAGCTACAGCCATTTCCCTTGATTTTAACCTTTTGACCTTGAAATGACCTTGGATTATGTTAGCCTCTTAGTACTGTATCTCCTCGAATGTAGTCCTTATCCGCCCGAGCAATTAGGTAAAATAATCACTCAAATAAATCAATATTTGGCTGCGTTATGGCCATTTCTTCTGATTTTTATCTCAAATTGACCTTTTTGACCTTAAAATAACCTTGGATTGCCTTGCATTTAGTAGCCTTGTTTCTTACAGCAAGTATTCCTTATCAAAACGAGAAAAACAAGAAAAAACTAACCGGTTTCAACGATTATTAGCCGAGATCTGGCCATTTTTTACTCGTTTTTGCTAGATTTCGTTTATTCTGACCTTGAAATGACCTTTGAATGACCTTGATATGGGTGTCTACATTTTTCCCAAATGTAACTCTTGTCAAGTTAAACAAGTTCCAAAACGTTCGTCCAAATCGAACTCTTCATTAATTTTTTTTTTATAAAAAGAGTAAATTCACAATGAACCCAAGTTCCTAGTCCCTAGTCCTGGGTATTTAAGTAGGGTATGTTTGGGGGTCTTTGAGCCACCTTAGGATAACATTTTAAAATTCTGAAAAATTATTTGTAGACATCTAATGAATGGAATAATGGTAAAAACTCGAGTATGAGTGTTTTCTGCGATGTATCATATTTCTGGACACCTCTAGTGTAACTTGTATGACATGTATGACATTCTCGTATTGGTTCGCTCCTGCAAAACTTCAGTTGTTGGGTGGGATACCTAGTGTATGTCAGAATATTGCCAAATTTGGTAAACATGCCTTTTCAGTAATAGGAAAAGAAATGAAATAGGGACAAACGCTTTTGAAATATTTTGGGGCATATGATGCACCCTAATGTATATGTATAATAAAATTATTGAGAATGGACCTGGCAAATTCATAGCTAGTAGGCTAGTCCTGGTTTCAAACCAACCCCAACAGATAACACTGTTCACAACCTAACTTCACTCAATGAAAGACTATCCACGTACATTGTATAAATTTTATTATATATATTTTTTCATGACAATGATGAGTTCCCTGCCGGAAGGCAGGTCCATTGGCTTTTTTTTATGCCACCCGGGGATGAGATGAGTGAGGTGGTTTTCCTGTTGCCTTCCTCACAGACAGTTGTGGGTGAGCAACTTGTCCATGGTCGCTACGCAGTGGCTTGAGGTAGATTTTGAACCTGCGACCCTCCGGTTACAAGGCATAGAGCATACCGCTACACCACCGCGTTCCACTATATAATATATATATTCCTCTGCTCATTCAAAATTTAACTTCTAATATATATATATATATATATATATATATACATATACATATGTACATATATACATCAGTACAACAAGGATGGTCCTTCACAAAAGTGCGTCAAGGGCGTCCAAAAACCATGGCGATCCTACCAGAGACGCTACAAAGCAGCTCTTCGATAACTTCAGCACTTTTGGCGCAGGTAATTATTATAATTGCTATATGGCACTTAACATTCGTGGTTTCGCCTCTTTAACGCATTAGATTAGTTTTACGAAAACAGAACACAATGTATATCTTGGAGAAGACTGCTCTCTTCGTGTGTACGGTCAACATCAAACGGGTCCTGGC
The DNA here is from genome assembly GCA_020284085.1 of Aporrectodea caliginosa. NCBI lineage: Eukaryota > Metazoa > Annelida > Clitellata > Crassiclitellata > Lumbricidae > Aporrectodea > Aporrectodea caliginosa. The sequence goes on from JACEVL010001569.1 coordinate 556,928, forward strand.
AGCTATAAGATGTCGTTACCCGAAGTGATAACAAAAATACAGAGCAGACTGATTACAGCACAATAATGTGGCTATAATGTTCAACTATAGGCCACAGTGATTGTGTCCTATAACCAGAGACCTGTATAGGCATTCTGCCTGGCAACTTTTGTCAATAATTGCTAAAAAAACTCAATAATGTCTGTATAATTATATTATCACAGTGACTCGGTTTCGTTATCAGACAATCATGTTTGCGAGAGACATCTCAGTGGCAGCCGCTGCTGTCTCCACACACGACTTCTAAGAGCGTTCATAAAACTTCATATGTCTTATAGACCTATAAATATATCGAATGTAAATAATTCAGACTCAATTATCTACTTCGGTTCCTCGATTATGGAACCAGCAAATTAGATTATGCAAATGAGGCGTCGAGTCACATTACTACGTCTTGATCACATGAAAAGGTCAGGGTTCACCAGATGACTTATATAGCGCTAACAGAAGACTGCAGCAGCACCAGCAGCAGTAACAATAAACTTCATTTTAGACTGATAAGCAGACATTTTGGCTGCATGAAAATGAGTAGTGCAATTTTTGGATGGGATATTTTCTCTTACTTACCCAGAGGTAAGTGATCAAGAAGCACAGGAAAAAGTCAAAGGTCAATAGGTCACCACTGTAGACGATGCCAGAGACAACGAACAGTAACCATGACGCCTAATGTACCGTCATGAGAATTTATTCTGGCAGCAGGAAGCCAGGTCATGACGAGTCTCTAATAACGAAGGACAGATAGCGATCACGCGCTGTTTCCATGGAAACCAAGTCTTGTAAAGCTACCATGGAAACCTGAAGGGACGGTCATAAACTTGTCATGCTAACAGAAATAGCTCGCGTTGTAAAAATTTTATCCCGCAGACACGCTACAGTCCTGGAGACAAAAGGGAAGAAAACGTTGCTCTTTTCGTAGGAAAACAGTGTAGACAATTCAACTTAAGTTATGCACACTCTTGGAAATGCCAACGATGATAAATCTGGACTTGGGAATACAGAGACAGATTGTCGCTCCAGCCACAAACCACCAAATATTACTAATGGAATCACCCAGAACTACACCCATAAAGACGTATGTGTGAATATGCATGAACATATGTGTGGACCCATACATACATATATATTATATATTTATATATAATATATATGTATATATATATATATATATATTTATATATATCTATGTGTGTATATATATATATATATATGTATATTCATCATCTTCATCATCGGTTCCTGACTCCAGCCATTTGGCGGCGCTGGGTGCCAACAAACGCTGTCCAATGTCCTCGGTCATTTGTCATGTCCCTGTGCTGCTTCTCTCTTGCTATGTTAGTCCAAGTTTTGTTATGTCCTCATTTATGCTGTTATATAATATATACATACATATGTGTATATATGTATGTGTGCATATATATAATATATATATATATGCACACATACAAATATATATATGTATATATATATATGTATATGCTCTTTATTTGGATATATTCGAAAGACAGGGACTTCGATCAGCACATATGTCTGCATGAACACATGCATTTACGTATATATAATTTATACGCTTTGAATGGTTTGTGAGATGCTCTAAATAAATGTCCAGCTACATGCATTTGTTGCGTCTAAATATTAACTCTTTCTGCAAGCATCATTGAAGCATGACGGAAGAAATGAACGCTTAGGAAAAGACTGCAGAGTTAGAAGAGAGACAGATACATTATGGCTGAATGACTAGGAGAATACATGGATGGATGAATAAATGGATAGGTTGATAAATGACTGACTGAGTGACTGACTGAATGATAGAATGAGTGAATGAATACACGAATTAGCGAAAGAAGAAAGGAAGAAATAAAGAACGATCGAACGAAGTAACGTTCAACGAACACAGAAATGAACGAATAAATGAATGAATGAATAAAAACGTGTCCAAAACGACGAAAATGTTGGGACAGACAATGAGGAAAAGAGGAGTGGAAGAAAAAATAGTTGAAACTAAAGGTTTCGTGTGAAACTGACTGCATGGCCTTTAAGAGGTTGGAGGGAGAACTGGAGGGAGTCCACTATAGAGCAGAGCAATCTCTCCAGTTGACTAGATTCGTCTCCGGGCAACAGTGAGAAAATTAAGAAGACGGCGATGAATGACATCGACGCAAGATGTCACGATTGACGGCGTCCGACAGTCAGCATGACATGACGCATGACGCGGGTCATGACAGTCAGACAGAAGTCAGATGGGGTTGGGTAATCAACCGGAAAACGTTCACATGTCCATTTCTCTGTCTGTATGCGTGCCTATCTGCCTGTCTGTCTGTGTATAAGTCCATACATGCTTGTCCATCTGCTCTTCTATCTATGATGCTTGAACATCCCTCTATCTGCCTGTCTACATGTCTGCCTGTCTGTCTGATTGTCTGTCTGTCTGCTTGTCTGAGTGTGTGTCTATCTGCGTTTGTGTCTGTGTATAAGTCCGTTTGCTTGTCCATCCGTTCGTCTATCTGCTTGAACGTCCGTCTATCTGTCTGTCTAGGCCTACATGTTTGTCTGTCTGCCTGTCACTGTGCCTTCTTCCACCTGGCTCTCATCTCCTCTTTGTTTCCATTACTGATCCATGTAGCATCTTTCCCCCAGTTCTGTTAAGTAGTCCGACCGCTGTCGACCGTCGCTGTAAACTATTGTGAATGGCGTTTATTGGCAAACAAGCGACACATTCTTAAGGTGTTTACCTAATGTTTACGGAGGACCAAGATGGCGTAGCTTCCGGTGCTTTTAGCCCGCCGGATGTCACGTGACTTTCGCAAAGTCGGAGGATTATCTGATAAACGGGTGAGGAAATTAATCCGCGCGAATGCAAAGTAGTTCGACGCTTGGACTTCGAACGGCGGCAGGTGATCTGTGAATAAGGAATTGTGGCCGAGGGCTTTACAACCGATTGACGATCGGGTTATTTAGAAACAGGAAGAAACAGATAAACAGGGCGACAGAGGCATGCAGAGAAACAGGTCGAGAGACAAGGAGAGACAGCGGAAAGGGAGGGACGGAGAGACGGAGAGACAGAGGAGGCATAGGGAGAGGAAGAGAGACGGGAAGAGGAAGAAATAGACTGACAAAGACAGGGAGAAAGAGAGGAAATGAGACAAAGGAAGTAACAGAACTACAGAGACAGAGAAACGAAAGAGGCAGAGACAGAGGCAAAGAGACAGATATACAGACGGAAGGAACGTGAAGGAGGGTGAAGTGTGTATGTATCGTGTGGCATTTATCCGTCGTTTACAGAGGTAGTAAAAACACAATCTGCATCAAGAAATATTACAATCTCTAAGACATCAGCGTTTAGATAAAATTTGAGATTCAAATATACACAATAAAGTGACTTTGTTTACTCATTCGGAACCAATTAAATTTAAGTATAATCATCATCACCACCACCGTCGCCGCCAGTTCCTGCCACCAGCAACTTTACGGCGATGGGTGCGAATAGATGATCTCCATTTAACACGGCCATTTGTCAAGTGTAGTGCTCCTCTCAATGTTAGTGTCTATTTATGTCCTCGTTTATACTGTCCATCCAGTGCAGTCGTTTTACTTCGAATCTTGTTCTATACGGTGCATTGCGTGTGATTCTGTCGACCGTCATTTGCTGAAGGCAGTAATCCGATTCTCTTTAAAAGAGAATCCGCAAAGCAAGGGCTTCTCGCATTGCGTTCTGTGCGATTAGTCTCAAACGGCGTTCTGTGTCCACGTTTCGACGAACTCCATTATGAGAGGAATTCAGTTGTATCCAGTTCCCAGGCTGACCGTTTAAGTAGACATTCTCGAAAGTAGCGAAGACCTTCAAGGCGCTTCCTTCTGCTATTCATTGTGACCGTTCGCTCCGTTCCATGTAGCGTCGGTTATATAAAATCCGAAGCATCGCAAGTTCGAATGTTTAATCGTTAGACGGATTAAACTCGTATACGCTAGTAATTAATCTTGAGGAAACTCCGCCACTGATCGCTTTCTGTCAGTGCCAGTCCCAAGCCTGGATGAAGGAGGAGGTCGACGCTAATGGTCTGTGTTACCACACAGTGGTCGTTAAACAGCAAACAAGCAAGAAAGCAATCTTGAGGATTTCCTCAAGCAAACAGCCACATCAACTATATCGCTATAATACGTAGAATTCGTTGGTCGATTTAAAAATGTTCTAGGGGAGAATGTCCTGCATTGGGTCATGTCCTGTATTGGGACAGTGGTGGTATCTAAGCCGTGGTTATATATTATCGCGCGTGGCGTCGCTCAGCGAACGTATTTGATGTGGAGAAGTGATCACGCGTCTTATGCCGCGAATTAAAAAGCTTTTGACAGAGATATTGCAAATCTCAATTTTCAGATTAGAAAAAAGTAAAAAGTAAATTTTTACTCGTACAGTCAAAGTGAATGCATTAAATATTTGGTGCTAATTTAGTCTAAACTTTCCGTGAACTATTTAGGACAGTATATTGGGAAGCACATGGTGAAATTTGGAGGTCATACGCATATTAACTTTTGTATTATCCGAAAAAATAGGTCACCGGCTATTGATGGCCTGCATTGGGATATGCACTCATGGGACGGTCCCAACGCAGACCACTCATACAAAATCGAACTCAATGGTTTTACTGTATATTTTATGACCTCAGTAGACGTATATTGTGTAACAAAATTTTTTTCTATACTACAACTAACACCAATTTTATGCATTAAAATGAAAAAATTGACCCAATGCAGGACACGCTCCCCTACTAATAATAAGTTTTTAATTCCTGGTGGATCTGAAGTGCATATATGGACAAAATAATAATAATTTACTGTATATTTTGTGAAATAGAATATCATCTTCAACTGCACTATGATCTGTTACACTCTATTGAATATGATTAGAAAAAATCCGATGCTTGACCCAATGCTCTCCATGCAATGTCCCAATGCAGGCCATAGTGGCCTGCATTGGGACGATTTTTTCCTGTGAGGAAAATACTAAATTTTTATGGTTTATTATGGCAATAATAGTGCAGTATATAACGTATTCGATTCCTAAGATGTTGCTGTTTCTGAAAATGACGAGAAAATAGAATAGATTTACTACAACTAACACCAAAGTTCGACCGTACGTACGGAACGTACGCTATTTTTTCTGCTGAAATGCGTACCGTACGCGTACGCTATTTTTGGCTAAATTAATAAATAGCGTACGCTAATTTTTATATTTTTTTTATTATAGAATTAACAAGGAATAACAAAATTACAAATTAAAGAATGGAAAATTATACAAAATAAAAACAAAATAATAATTTACCTCTTCGCTGAAACGGAACTACAAATAAGAACTGTAAAGTGACGTAATAACGACGAGAAAAAAACGACGAGAAAATGAGGAGACAAAATGTGACGTCACGAGAAGCAACTAATATTAAAGGCTGCTCATACGTACGGAATACGAACGTACCGTACGCGTACGCTATTATTTTTAGTAAATTACGTACCGTACGCGTACGCTATTTTCTGCTGTAATGTACGGTCGAACTTTGACTAACACCCGTTATATGCACTAAAATGTAAAAATTGACCCAATGCAGGACATTCTCCCCTAATACCAAAGAGTTGTCTTTCACAAATCGTCCACTTCAGTCATCAGATTATTTCAACGTTTTTAACAACTGTAGCTTTCGTTTTTTACACTAGGCCTTGCGGGATTTGACACCTACATGTACATGGCGTCTTTACGTTTTCTTAATGACCAGTTACATCGTTAACTTAATTTAAGCTTATGTTTTATGACTAAGATGCCAAATGGCTTTGTTAAAGGAGCCTTTTTAATTAAATTAATTATATTAATGACGTAAAAAGTGCATAACTAAACTATTTCACTTGAGTGAATATTACTATACTGAGTGGTAGTTGCAGATGAAAGTGTCATAAGGCGCTCTATGAATTACAGTTGTAAGCAATAAGGGCGGAGATGGGTAGCACTGTCAAGGTCAGTATCATGGTACGAAAACTGGTGCAGTTGAACTGTATGTCAGTGGAAGTGATTAGCATGGCAGAGCAAGTGGTAGACAAAGACCTTATCTGGCTGCGTTGTAAGCGAGGTAAAGGACATGGTATACGTGGCAGAAGCTGACAGAGATCTTCGTATAGTCCATGTCTGTCTGTCGAGTGACAGACAGACAGCTTATCGTGCACGCTGACAATTAAGGAACCGTAATAAAACAACCAGAGATAGAGATACACAGTTTGGTAATACGGACAGGTAAAAACAGACAGATAGACGGACCAACAGAGAGACAAATAGACTGGGGAAGGACAGAGATCGACAGACAGTCACAAAGAGACACATAGCTAGACAGACAAAGAAAGACAGACAGACGTATAAGGCAGACAGACAGAATCCTGGAATATCTCATCCACAGCGAATTTGGCAACTGATGTGGCTAATGACGACAAACGCTGAGCGAAGCAACGGAAATCCGATTAGCCATCTAATAGCCCCGAGCCATTCTATAAGCCACAGCAGCCATTAACCATTAGCGAAATATAATAATGAAGCTCGAGCATCTGTAAAAGTACAAGTCGACGACGACGACGACAACAACAATGGTGATGATGTTGACGACGACTATGATGATGATGAGACGGACACAGACACAGAAACAGAGAGGCAGAACGACTGACAGACTGAACATGATAAAGATGGAAACAGTCAAAGGAGCAGAACATAGTTATACAGAGCGACAAACAGACAGACACAGGTCGAGATTGTAGAGGCGTTAGGATGATTTATCAAAGAAAAACAACATTCATGATTCATCAAATAGAAATAACATGTGAACAAACAATTTATAGAATGCATAAATGGTCTAATCCAGAAATAGATAAACAGATAAAAAAAATAGATAAACTCTCATGTTAGCCAAAATGCGGTTTGCAATTGGTCCTACAACAAAGAATATTCTATTCTATTATTATTACATAAAATCAGAGGGTGAGAGAGACAAAGACAGAGAGACAAAGAATGACAAAGAAACAGCCAGAGAGACAGGCAGACAAAGAGAGTTACAAAGAGAGCACGAAGGACAGAGGGACAGACAGAAAATGGAGACTCAGCGATAGACAGCCAGTGCCAGGCAGTCAGGCAAAGAACAGAAATAGACCACAATCCAGACGTACAGACAGAAAAAGAGGCAGACAGGCAGAGATATAGAGAGGCAGAGAAACAGATAGATAGGCATAGAGCGCAAGACAGACAGAGGCAGAGAAACAGAGGCAGAGAAACAGACTCAGAGAGACAGACGCAGAGAGACAGTCGCAGAGAGAGAGAGCGAGAGAGAGAGAGACAGACAGACAGACGCAGAGAGAAAGACGCAGAGAGACAGTCGCAGAGAGAGACAGACAGTGATGCAACCGAATTAGTCTGCAGGTGTCTTACCTCTCACCAAGACCATGACAGAAGGTGATTCGATCCTCGTCGTAAGTGGTGAGTAGGCGACACAAGAGTAGACTCCCTCATCCGCCGCCACAACGGTCTTTATACTCAGGTGACCTTCAGCGCTGACCTTGACCCGACCGGCGGCACTGACCTCCATCGGGCGACCGTCCTTGATCCACTGGATGAAGGTCGACGGAGGGTTAGACTCGAGAGGGCAATCGATACGACCCTTCATGGCCGAAGCCAGGAATAGTTCCCGTTGACGAGCAGCAGGAGGGGTAGTAGGGGGAAAGGGGGAAGTGGGCGGGGCTGTGGTTACGATGACAACGGCGATGATCGATGGAAGGATGGAGGAGAGGGAGGCGACGTGGAAGAGAGCGTGCAACTGCCTGGAATGGCGGATGAATTCGAACTGGTGGAAAGAGGAGGGTAAGACAGGCCACAACATAGTACGATCCTCTCTCTCGGGCGTCCCAGGTTCCCACCGTTGCCCTTAGCAACCGGTCGCCCTCCGAAAGCTCTCTCCGCTACCCAGGCAACCGTTCGCTTTTCAAAACCTCTCTCCGTTGCCCTTAACAACTGGTCGCCCTCTAAAACCGCTCTCCGTTGCCCCTAGAAACGGATCGCCTTTAACGACGAGTAGAGCTATCTGTCACGTGACCGTATGACGTCTAGGCAAAACATGACGTCATATCCGTTGACAAGGCGACGATCGTGTGGACGCTATGGCAATATGACGTATCGTCGTTGCTCTGGCGACAGACTGCGTGTGGCACTGAAGTGGGTTGTCTCCGTGACGCCAGAAGCTCTTTGCGGCGACAACGAAATTCTGAATGATCTCTTCAGTTTATTTCGAATTCCAGTTGACTACTTCCGGTTTACTTTGCACCGTCACTTCCGATTTCTTATAGACGACCTCCCGGAAGCAGTTTCACGCTCTACTTTTAATTAAACAGTACAGCACAGACATTAGCAATTTAGGCTTATACGTGGACAAAATTTTAATGTTTTCGATGCTAAATTTGAATAGGGCCTACTAAAAATTCTAACAATATTTTATAATTATGAAAATGTATTGGAATAAATATTTGAAACCTTCGCAGATTAGCTCATTCGTTTAATTAATTAACATTAGGGCTACTTGGGAAGTAAGCAATGAATAAATAAATAAGTTAGCAAGTCACTTAATCAATCAATCAGTCAATCAATCTATCGATCAACCAGTCAATCAGTTAGTCAGTCATTCGATCAATCAATAGGTAAGTACTAAGTAGTGTTAGAGAACAATCAAATAAACTAACAGAACAAGCAGTCAATCAATCCTCGCGTCAATCGCCATTACAGTCATCCATTCAGCCCTTGATAAACATCGTTTCCTTCATTTCAAGAGCAAATACAATTACCACAATTTCCGCCATACAGAGCTTTTAACAAAGGCTAACAATCTATTGAGCGGACATGGAAAGACCCGCTGATGAAGTTCACACGCCAACCCATTAACGCGTGTGCATATATGAGAAATATAGGCGGACCGACAAACACACTGAGAAATAGAGTGAAGTCACTGAAAGATGTAGACAATCATAGAAAGAGACAAACAGATAGACAGAGAGAGACAGATAGAGAGAGCCACACACACATTAAGAGACACTTCTTTAAATTTCCCTGGAATCCGTTATTTGCGTTCTGGCGGTCGGTTGAAAGTCTTAAAGTGGTAATTCTAGACGGCAATCTGTCTGTGTAGCTATACGAAACGTTCCCCGAAAGGAATTCAAATCGAGCAATTACTGTAGTCTTACCTTCGGCGGAATACATGAGTATTTTGTCACCGCCTATTCGCAAGGCTTCTATTACACATAATATGTGTAACAGAAGCCTTGCGAATATGCTCATATTATGTAATATGCTCATATTATGTAATATGCTCATATTATGAGCTTATAATTTATCCGTATGTGTGTGTGTGTGCGTGTGTGCGTGTGTGTGTGTGTGTGTGTGTGTGTGTGTGTGTGTGTGTGTGTGTGTGTGTGTAGGTGTAGGTGTGTAGGTGTGTGTAGGTATGTGTGTGTGACACTGTGTGTGTTAGTCTATGTTAATGATTATTATAGTAAAATAGCCTAAATTATTCTACCAAAACATGGTATAAAACGCTAGAGGAGTCTTAGAGATCCTAAGAAATTTTGTTGGAACAGTAAATGCACAAACTGTAAATTTTTCGCCAGCAATTTCAATCTGTTTTAACTGTAATTGTAATTGTTATTGTAATCGAACATTTATATAGCGCTGCTCAAAAATCAGCAGCGCTCTCGACCTGCTTCAGTGCCTGCGTCAGGGAACAAAAATGTCTTAAATGTCTTAAAATGTCATACTTGCAGCAGCGATGAACTATTAAACTATAGTTTAGCACTACCGGCAGGGCTGCCGACAGAAACTCAGGGCCCCTAGGCAGAGCAGTCACGGGTCCCTAACCATCCTTAGACTTTATGAGAACAATTAAAAAAAACTGAAATAATAATAGTGCGTGTACAACCCTACAAAATTATATTTATATATGCAACTATTGTATAGTTAAGTGTCCGTAATATTATATTTTATAAGGCATAAATCATAAACTTTGTATAACTGATTATAATATCTTTCATAAGTTGATTGCTGGGCCCAGCCCGGGCCCCTAAAAGTCGCCGGGCCCCTGGGTTTTTGCCTCCCTCTGCCACCCCTCTCGGCGGGCCTGACTACCGGTACAGCTTATAGCTTAACACACACATTTTCATTTAAGTAATTCATAATCTGACGAGTGACGACAGTTCTATAACCATTAATATAACTATAACCATAAATACAACTTAACAAGCATCGTTGCCTCTCGACAGAATAATAAATTTCACACTCTGGTGACAAAGTTGGTAAGTTTGCAAAGCTAAAAGCTCTCTTGAGAACGATAATATTTCCAAGAATAACCGACGCAAAGATTAAAGAAGGCATTTTTGTTGGTTCACAAATCAGACACTTCATAAATGACAAGTGGTTAGAAGATTTGCTGATGGGGATATAGAGAAAATCGCATGGGAGGCATTCAAGAATGTTGTTGACAACAGAAGCGTAGCCTAGAAACAATTGGGGGTAGAATTTCGGGGTCGGGTTTTCCACTGGATATGGTCACTTAATTTTAAAAAATTTCGGCAAATTATTTATTTGGGGGGAGGATGAACCCGCAAAACTATCCTGGTTGAGAACTTTCTTGACAACTACAGAACGCCAAACTATGTCCAGCTAATTGAGAGCATCCTTCAAGCATATTATGCAAAACCAATGAAGTGCAACATATCGCTGGAGATTCATTTTCTGCATTCACACTTAGACTTCTTCCTTCTAATTTTGGTGCAGCCAGTGAACAACATGGTGAAAGGTTTCACCTGGACGTTAGGACGATGGAAAAGCGGTATCCGGGCAAATGGAACCCATTAGTGCTGGGCCGACTATTTTTAGACATTGAAATGAGGAACATCAGATACCGAATACAAACGAAAGACAGCTGCAAAACAATTTTAGATCTGTTAATTTAATGCAAAAAAATATGTCAGAATTATTGTGTCACCTATATATGTCGGTTGAAGAAAAATGTGATATAGCCTATTATTGCCTAAATTTCCTAATAGAAAATATGCAGATAATAGGCCTAATAATAGGTATTTTACAATGTTTATGCAATACAAATGAACAGCCCACATTTATGGATATAAAACAGCTGATATTAATGTAGAAAACTCGTAGTTAAGAATATGATATAATGTAGCCGACCAGTTTTAGTCTACAAGATTTTACTGGGCATAAGAATTCCGTGTTTTCGAAGATTTTTATTTTCCCAGTTTTTCATGATAATGTAGTGGTTAGCGTGCTGGACTGGTCGAGGGTTCAAATCCCCGCCAAGGCAGAAATTTGGTTTGAGATTTCTGATCCTCCTGCGCCCTCTAGCCAACTCAGCTGTAATGAGTACACCGACCGTATACTGTCGATGGGAGGATGAGACGGAGAGGGACAGGATTGGCCACTGCCTTCATTTGCCGAGGCAAACAAAATGAAGCCGCTAACACTTCGTATACCCATGGCTCCCTCTGAGCTAGCTTAAGGGACTGCTCTTCTTCTTTCTTCTTTACTTGATTTATTAATGATAAGAGAAACAGCGCCATTCGATGGTTAGTGTTGAAAATCGAACATGACAAATTCCAGGTTGAGGCTTAAAGGAAGCCCCAAGAAGATAGGGAAGCAGCCAGAACAGAGGGAACGATTCCAGGAAATATGTCTTTAGTCGAGAAGCTTAGTGGGCATTCTCATTACGACTGGTTTAGGTGCAACTCAGTGGCTTCCCCTACCAGCCAAAAATCACCGAATCTGACGTTTTGCTGGATTTTTGAAGCGTATAGGCTATCTTCTTGACAGTGCTTACAAAAATTGCGCCCAGCTCACTGTCCATAAGCATCACCGACATACATCTTCATCATGCGCCTCTGTGTTAGAGAGCGTGTGGATCGTGTTCACGTCCCGAAGGTGGCTTATTTCAGAAATTTAAATGTTAGGCTAGCACAGTCCGTCCACAGAGACCATAAACGGCGTGGCGCTCATTCAAACGGGCAGCGGTGGTAAAGGATCACACTAGTGTTGTTTTAATAATGTCTCAATTTTAGTTTCAGTTTTAGTTATGATTGTTAGTCTTCATTTTTAGTTTTAGTTTTAGTTTTTATTGTGTGTCAATATTAGTTTTAGTTTTCGTTTTAGTTTTTATGGATATTTTCGTTTTAGTTTTAGTTTTAGTAAGCTAATTTTAGTTTTAGTTTTAGTTTTTAAGTTTGTTTAAGTTTTAGTTGTAGTAATTTAATTTCAGTTTAAGTTTTACCAATTATTTAATTCCATTTAAATTTTAGACACAAAAAACTAAATATTCAGGGTTTGTTTGTCCCAGCACCACCAGTCACTTGAAGTTTGATAATTTCTCATAGTAGTGTTCCTAATTATTCGCCATTAGGCCTATTGTATGGGTTTTAGCGTTGGTCGAATACAAGTTGGATTGACGAAAAGAATTCTTGCTAAATAGATGTCGGATTGATGAAAATAATTTTTACTTAAATAGAAGTGGAACTGATGAAAAGCTTCTTGCTTAAATAGAAGCTGGATTGATAAAAATAATTGCTGTTTAAATAGAAGCTGGATTGATTAAAAGAATTCCTGCTTAATAGAACCTGGATTGATGAAATGAATTCTTGCCCAAGTAGAAGTTGGATTGATGAAAAATAATAATGCTACAGTGGACGAATAATAAAGATTGCTAAACTGCGAAATTAGAAGTGCTGTGTTCAACCTAAAGTTGAACACAGCACTTTGTCGCATCATGCTCAATACTATAATAATAATAATCCCAAACAGGGCTGTCCTTTGGTCGACCATTGATACTCGTCACGCTACAAGTCAGAGACGAGTGAGGCCTTCGACATTACTGCATTAATTAAGTGAGCTTGTCGCAGTAAAGTACCACAGTTTTGGTTAAAATCGAAATAGATGAATTCTTAGCGGAAAGTAAATTAAGAAAAACTGGAAGTAGCAACATATCGTTCTCGTTCTCCTGTCGTGTCTTAAATTAGATGAACAGATGTTAGCAGAGCATATCGTTTGCACATAATGCACAAGGCAGTACAATACAAATGGTGAATTAAGTAAGTTAAGAAAAAATTTAACAATTATTTTTTGATAAATATAGTTTTAGTTTTCGTTTGATCAATTTTCGTTTCGTTTTAGTTTTTATTGCTACAAATTTCGTTTTAGTTTTAGTTTTCGTTGTCTTCGTATTTTAGTTTTCACACCCGATCAATTCATTTTCAAGACCAAAGTTTTTATTAAAAACACGTCATTTACGATATTAAGGGATTCGATTAAAATTCCAACTCGGAATTTCACTGTTCAAAGCTATTCTGCAAACAATCGCCTTGTCGAATCCGTTAAATAGCCTCGAGCAACCCCATTCTATCGATCAATCGTCCTACCCTAGTAGGTAGTGGAATTGCTGTGTGCAAATGACGTTCATAGACCTCGTTCCTGCACTAGATTGAACGGCTGAGAACAATGGTCGCTTTATGCCACCGTCGCGTGATTGTGTCCTTGCTTTTTATGTCCAGGGATCGAATCCCGGTGCGTCCAGGACTCTAGGGGAATCGAAGACGGAGCCGAACAACACGGTATGAAAGGTTTTCAGTTTCACCGGTTAGATAAGGTTGAATTGCTCGAACCGATGATGATGATCATGACAACGACGACGATGATGATATGATGAAAACGACGACGACAACGACGATGATGACGATGATGATGTCGATGATGATGATGATGATGGTGGTGGTGATGATGATGATGATGATGATGATGATGATGATGATGATGATGATGATGATGATGATGATGATGATGACGATGATGATGATGCTGAAGCAGACGATATTATTTACGTAACTGATGTTACTTCACCAATTGATTTGTAAGCGGAAGCCTGAATAATGCATGATGGATAGAACTTCCGATTTAATAGTCGGCGCACAATGATCTATGTAGGCAGCGCAGTTTTTTTCTTCAGAAAAACCATAAATTTGTTAATTTGTAATAACTGATGGCGAGAGAGATAAATTTGTACGCACAGAAAGAGATGTCGATCGATACAGTAAGAGAAAGACAGAGAAAGGGACAGATAGAAAGACAAAGAGAGCAAGAGACATAAAGAAGAAGACGTAGAGACATACCGAAACAGAGTAGGAATGACCTGAAACAGAAACAGAAACAAAAACACTTGTATTCAGAGAAGCAAACACACAGACAACTAGACAGACAGACACAATAACTAGAATACTAACACATATGATAGGCCCAGAAAAGCGCAATATAAATATCTCATTTCAGGTGTTCATACATACATACATACATACATACAATGTCATATATATACATACATACATACATACATAAATACATACATAAATACATACATGCATACATACATACATACATAACATAACATACATACATACATACATACATACATACAAACAATAAATACATACATAAATACATACATGCATACATACATACAATGTCATATATACATACATACATATACATACATAAATACATACATAAATACATACATGCATACATACATACATACAATGCACATTTGTGGGGCGCGGTTGTGTAGGGGTATGTTCGGTGCCTTGCAGCTGGAGGGTTGCGGGTTCGAATCCACCCCTCAAGCCGCCGCGTAGGGACCCTGGGCAAGTCCTTCACCTGCAATTGCTCATGTGCTTCAGCGTGAAACTCCGATTCAGCGTCCGCGCTGTAGTCGGGAGCGCTCTGAATGGGAATCTTGAAGGGGCGCTATAACAACATGCATACATACATACATACAATGTCATATATACATACATACATATACATAAATACATACATAAATACATACAATGTCATAAATACCTACAAAATTGCAAATGTAATCTCGGATTTATATAGCGCCTCTGCAGAAGAGATTCATCAAAGGCGGTCACGACTGAGTATACCAGGATCGAACAAAATGGCCTTGAACCGTTTGCGAAACGAGTCAACGTAAGACGAACGAGGTCACTCACCCTATGGTATAGAGCCAAGAAATTTACGACCAGGGATGGAAGAGACCGATGCACCCTACTCTCTGAGATAGCATGGAACAAATCCCACAATTAAAGCAGTTCTGCATAAGCATTAAGATCTTAAACTCAATGCGGTTGTGCATTGGTCACCCATGAAATTCCTCAAGCATACAGCTGGATATAATATTATGCCCGATCTTAGGTATACCTCCAATCAGACTGACTGCGGAGTTTAAGGTATGGGGTCATCCATTAATTATGTCAACAATTTTAGGCAGTTTTTGACCCCGTGCCCCCCTTGTCAACAATTGTCAAACATTGACGGACCCCCTAAAAAATTATGTCAACAATCCCAGAACCACCCCCTCCCCTACAAAAAGAAACACAATGGCTCAATACATGTAGAATCATTTTTTTTAAATTTTACAC